>JASVEL010009155.1:0-114251 GCA_032618575.1 Nicotiana noctiflora | reverse complement strand
AATTCAATATATATATGTGTACCACAAAATAACAAGAAATAATCAAGTAATAACACAATAAGAAATATCTTAAAGAATTTAACAACTAACCACAGTTAATAATTTCACAAAGAAAACAAAGTATAATGTAAACACGAATAATATCACTTCAAGAAATAACAAGCAATTGCACGGCATCACCCTTCGTGCTTTTACTCTCATCCTCACCAAATAAGCAAATAAAGTACACGGCATCACCCTTCGTGCTTTTACTCTCATCCTCACCAAATAAACAAATAAAGTACACGACATCACCCTTCGTGCTTTTACTCTCATCCTCACATCCATAGTACGGCATGATCCTTCGTACATGGTTCAATAACAGGGCACGGCATGATCCTTCGTGCATAATCAATAAATAAACATGGAACGGCATTAACCTTCGTGAATAAATAAATAAACATGGCACGGCATCACCCTTCGTGCATTATCACTCTTCCTCACCCAAATAACAATCACGGTTAAGGGCAGAGAAAGAAACAACAATTCATAAATCGTCCCATCAAGGGCAATCAATAATTATCTTCACAACAAGTCCCAACAAGGGAGAACAATAACGATTCACATGTAATATATCTCAAAATATCATTTTCCAACGACTCACGGTCATACTAGACGCCGGTGTATGGATGCTCGTCACCACAGCCCATACACCGCACTCGATCACATAACACATAACACATAATCCTATTCCCTCAAGCTAGGATAGAACAAACACTTACCTCGAATGCTTATGAACAATTCACTCCGTGGAAATGTCTTTTCTTTCAATTTGGCTCCAATCCAACCGTATCTATACACAATTGATTTAATATCATCAATTCTACTCAACAAACTAATTCTTAATACCAAATACCACTTTTACAACATTCTGCCATGAATAGTAAATTTCAACCCCGGGCCCACATGGTCGGAATTCGGGGTTAGGACCAAAATCCGGTTACCCATCCCCCACGAGTTCATGTATATAATTTGTTTCAAAATCGGACCTCAATTCGAGGTCCAATTCCCCAATTTATGAAAAACCCTATTTTCTCACAAAAACAAGAATTTTACCATGAAAACATTTGATTTCTAATGAAAAACATGTTTAATGATGTTAGGAATTGAAAGAATTAAGTAAAAAGTGACTTACAATCGATTTGATGAAGAAGAAATCCTTGAAGAATCGCAAATGGGTGTTTTAGTTTTGTAAAAATGTGAAGAAATGACTGAAATCCGTGTTTTTCAGGTCTCGTGTTCGCATTTGCGAACATGGGTTCGCAATTGCGAACCCCGACCAATTTCTGGAGTTTGAAAAATAAGCTAAGGGTGGGAAGTTCGCATTTGCGAACATTTGTTCGCATTTGCGAACACTGGCAGCCAAAGGGATGTTCGCATTTGCGAACCAATGTTCGCATTTGCGAACACATGCTGTATAAGGCAGTGTTCGCATTTGCGAACAATGGTTCGCATTTGCGAACCAAGGCAGTATGGGAAATGTTCGCATTTGCGAACTATTGTTCGCATTTGCGAACATAGGCAACACTGGGGACCTTCGCAAATGCGAACAATTGTTCGCATTTGCGAACAAGGCTGGCTTCGCATTTGCGATCAAGGTTCGCATTTGCGAGCCTTGCCTTACACTGTCCCCTTCGCAATTGCGAGAAATTCTTCGCAATTGCGAAGCCAACAACTGGGTGAAAAAAACCAGCAGTTCAAAATTCAGAATTTCATCCAACGGCCTATCAAATCTTTACCCGAGCCCCCGGGCTCCAAACCAAACATGTACACAACCTCAAAAACACATTATGGACTTGTTCGTGCGATCATATCGCCAATATCACTTCGTTTCAATCAAATCAAGCCCCAAACTCATGGTTTTCATAGTTTTGATTTTCAAAACTTCTTAACTTGGAACTCAAGGTCCAAAACATCTCAAACGACATCCAAATGTCACCAAACTTTACAGAAATCACATATATAATATTTAAGACTTGTACCGGGCGTCGGAACCAAAATACGAGCCCGATACCAAGGTCTATTAATTTATTTCCTTTAATAATTGCATCAAAAACAATTTCACATAAAAATTCATAACTCGGGCTCTAGGCCTCAGGAATTCGACTCCGGACACATGTCCAAGTCCCATATTTTCCTACGGACCTCTCGGGACCATCAAATCTCGGGTCCGGATCCGTTTACCAAAAATGTTGACCGAAGTCAACCATATCAATATTAATATCATTTTTATCCAAATTTCTCATAGAATTCATATTTTCTATCACAAAATCTTTCCGGCTACATGCTCGGATCGTGCACGTAAATCAAGGCAACATAGAATGAGGTTTTCAAGGCCTCAGAAGCTCGAAATTATTAATAAAATAAGTGATGACCCTTTGGGTCGTCACAATCTCCACCTCTAAAACAACCGTTCGTCCTCGAACGGACAAAAGAAAGAAGTACCGAGTCAGGAAACAAGTGTGGGTAACGGCTCCGCATATCAGACTCGGACTCCCAGGTCGATGCCTCAGGAGGCTGACCTCTCCACTGAACACGCACAGAAGGATAACTCTTCGACCTCAGCTGTCGAACCCGCCGGTCTAGAATAGCCACCGGCTCCTCCTCGTAGGATAGATCATTGTCCAATTGGACAGTACTGAAGTCTAACACATGTGTGGGATCGCCGTGGTATCTCCGAAGCATAGATACATGAAAAACTGGATGCACGGCTGATAAGCTAGGCGGCAAAGCTAATCTGTAAGCCACCCCTCCCACTCTGTCTAGAATCTCAAATGGGCCAATATACCTAGGGCCGAGCTTGCCCTTCTTCCCAAACCTCATCACGCCCTTCATAGGCGACACCCGGAGCAATACTCGTTCACCAACCATGAAATCTACATCTCGAACCTTACGATCCGCATAAGTCTTTTGCCTGGACTGAGCTGAACGCAATCTCTCCTGAATAGTCTTGACCTTATCCAAGGCCTCCTGAACTAAGTCTGTTCCTAACAACCGAGCCTCTCCCGGTTCAAACCATCCAACCGGTGATCGACATCGCCTACCATACAACGCCTCATAAGGAGCCATCTGGATGCTAGATTGGTAACTGTTATTGTAGGCGAATCTGCTAATGGCAGAAACTGGTCCCATGAGCCTCCGAAATCAATAACACAGGCTCGAAGCATGTCCTCAAGAATCTGAATAGTCCTCTCGGACTGGAAAAAATAGTCATTTTGTTAAATAAGCCATTATGTGGCCAATTTTGTAGAAATTGTCATAATTGACGCCAAAAATATTCTTATTCTTGTAGAAATCTCTGGTACAAAATGTGAAAGTTTTTCAAGTTTGTAGTGGAAGTCAGTTTCTGTAATTTCTCCGACGAGTAGGAGACAGATACTGGAATAAAGTGTGCTGATTTGGTCAGCCTATCAACAATGACCCAAATAGCATCAAATTTCCTCCGAGTCAAAGGAAGTCCAGTAACGAAGTCCATAGTGATCCGCTCCCATTTCCACTCGAGAATTTCAATCCTCTGGAATACACCACCAGGTCTCTGGTGCTCATATTTCACCTGCCGACAATTTAGACACCGAGCGACATACGCAACGATATCTTTCTTCATTCTGCGCCACCAATAGTGTTGTCGTAAGTCCTGGTACATCTTCGCGGCGTCTGGGTGAATAGAATACCGTGAACTGTGGGCCTCTGCTAAGATCAACTCTCGAATTCCTTCGACATTGGGCACACAAACTCGACCCTGCAATTTCAATACCCCATCATCATCTAGGTTTGCCTGTGTGGCACCTCCCCGCTGTATTGTATCTCTCAACTCACGCAAATGAGGATCATCAAATTGCCTCTCACGGATGCGCTCTAATAATGAAGAACGAGTGACCGTGCAGGCTAACACCCTGCTAGGCTCAGAAATGTCTAATCTCACGAACCGGTTGGCTAAGGCCTGAACATCTAAAGCTAATGGTCTCTGATTGACCGGAATATATGCAAGACTACCCATGCTGGCATACTTTCTACTCAATGCATCGGCCACCACATTGGCCTTACCCGGGTGATATAATATAGTAACATCATAGTCTTTTAGCAACTCTAACCATCTCCGCTGTCGTAGATTCAACTCCTTCTGTTTGAACAAATATTGTAAGCTTTTGTGATCAGTGTACACCTCACATGTCACACCATATAGATAATGCCTCCAGATCTTTAAGGCATGAACCACAGCTGCTAATTCAAGATCATGAACTGGATAATTCTTCTCATGTATCTTTAACTGCCTCGAAGCATAAGCGATAACCTTACCATCCTGCATCAATACCGCTCCAAGCCCTGTATGAGATGCGTCACAATAAACCGTATAAGGCCTTGTACCTGTAGGTAGTATCAACACTGGTGCGGTGGTCAAGGCTGTCTTGAGCTTCTGAAAGCTCGCCTCACACTCCTCCGACCACTGAAACTGGACACCCTTCTGGGTCAACCTGGTCATCGGGGCTGCAATAGAAGAAAACCCTCTACAAAACGACGGTAGTAACCTGCTAATCCCAAGAAACTCCGGATCTCAGTCACTGAAGCTGGTCGAGGCCAATTCTGGACTGCCTCAATCTTCTTTGGTTCCACTTGAATACCTTCCACCGATACAATGTGACCCAGAAATGCTACCGAACTCAACCAGAACTCACATTTCGAAAATTTGGCATATAGCTGATTATCCTTCAGAGTCTGCAAAGTCACTCTGAGATGTTGCGCATGTTCCTCATGACTGCAGGAGTATGTCAATATGTAAATAATGAAGACTACAACGAACCAGTCTAAATAAGGCACGAACACCTCACGCGTACGCACATCTCCATGACTCTGAAGTCTGGCCATAAGAGTTGTTCTTAAATTACAACATCGTCAATTAACCCTGTTATCAAATACCTTATTCTACAAATCCCACTTTACTCGGAATGAGGTATGGAGACCTCGTGATTATTTTTTGAATTAATGAGTCATATTTATCCTTACCTGGTGCTCGTCTCAAGGGCTAAGCTCAACGGTTTCAAAATAGAAATGGCTAAATATGAACAGAAACTATACAAGAATTGTCTAATAGTCCTAACGGGCATGACTCTTATTTACGAATGCGATACGAAAATATTAATTTCATAAAAAGAAGAATTTTAAACACATAAACTCTTACTACCAGGACCCAGTCCTCATATGATATCCACCGCAGCTTGAAGCTCGGCTTCGAAATATTTCACATTATGCCAAAAATTGGAGGATCTCATCCTCAACTCTGAATCACAGTGCTTGCACATCATATCATCTGAAATTTTTCATTTCCTTTCTTTCTTCCTTTCAATAATTGTCCGTCAAAGATAATCACGACATAAAATAAGCCCTCATACTGATAGGGAGCACAATTAACGATTAAAACTTAGTTATCCCAAAAATTATATCAAAACCCACTGTAATAAGTAATATAAAGTCACTCTTAGCCTCATGGATATTTTAGTGACTAACACCTAATAATAGGGATGTCTATCCTCATGTAATATCTCAACGTGAGTATTTCCCTAAGTAGATTTGATGATTACGATGCTCGCTCACGAATGGAGCATGTTAAAAAGGACTCGCCTAAACTTTCTTTCAAAAACCAAATCAAATTAAGGGAAAATGATTCTGTCTATAACAATCTGAATTATACGTGTGATGACCACATTTGGTGTAGTGACCTCCCTCGTATCATAAAAATTATATCAATGGCTGGGTCTCCACCTCTAGGATTTTCACCTCCACCTCTAACATCCTGACCTATACATCTGGCTGGCCATGTAGGATAAATATTAACTGCAATGGAGTGTGTAGCCTGAGTGCTTTCCTAAAATTGTATTTCTCCAAAATTCCACATTCACAGCAATTCCTTTAAGGCTCAGTTAACTTGTTGCTCATGACCATATATATTCGGACACAGTCATTGTGACCTGGTACAACCGTTCAGATCACATATACTACATATTGTAGAGAATCTCGGGGGTGACGTCTTCGGAACCTTTTCTTAAAATAGAGTTTAGTAGATAGCGTTGCATTGGCCGGCTTGCCCTCTTCGTAGGCTTGTCACAAACATCGACGGCCAATTTTCTCTTTTGCTATGTTGACTTAACACTGCTGAGCTACCCCATTTACTCATATACTCTTCGTCATTCTCTGGGGGCGATTCTTACCCCATGAAAAGAACCAACCTTAAATATGTATAAATTATTTGAAGGACCTTTCCATACCATATATATACATTCCAATAACTCATCATATTTGTCCTTCACAACTCCAACACATCGACCGGACGTCAAGATCCGTTGAAACCCAACACGATTTATTAGGTGATCTCCTGATATAATTGCATCTTCCGTTGGGACTATAACTGGTGTGGTAAATACATTATCTTCCCACTACTTCTATGTGCCTTCCGTAGCACAGTAAAATGAACTCCTCGCATTCGACTATTCCCACGTTCTGTAATTCCTCATAAGAACTGTCAAGCACAATCTCGTGGGTTCTCAAAAGATGCACCGCTGAAGGTGGCAGCGAAGACTTTGGTGAAACTTGTCCTCTGTAAAACTTTTGAAGGCATAGTTGATCTATCACCAGCCTGTGCCATTGTTCGACTGGATAAGCGGTACGTGACTACGCCATTCGTGGGAAGACAAGAGTGGAAATTTAACTTAACACTTTGAAGAACAAATTCGCACGATAAGAAAGAACAAATGAGAGACTCTTTCCTAACTCAATAGACTCGGGAGGACAAGCACAGACGTCTCCGTACCTACCTCTCAAACTCTACTAAGCTTGTTCGTGAGTGGTGAGACCTATGTAACCTAGAGCTCTGATACCAACTTGTCACGACCCGGATTTTCCCCCAACATCGGGTTCGTGATGGCGCCTACTCGTGGTAGCTAGGCAAGCCACTGTATTCATACTATCCTGTTTTTAACACAATTTTAATTAAATAAATGCGGAATACTTTATCGAAATGGAAATAACAAATCGCAAGGTGAAAATTATACTGAAATCCTCTACCCAAGACGTGGAGTCACCAACTCACAAACTACTATGGAATACTACACATAAAAGTCTGAAGGAAATATAACATAATTCTGTTTGTCTCGAAACAAAGAGACTACAGCTAATAACATAAATAAAGAAAGAGACGCCGGGCCTGCGGACGTCTGCAAGCTACCTCGGTCTCAAATGTGATCAATTCCCACGCAATCTATTTACTGCTGCTGCTGCTCCTGATCGTAACCTGGACCTGTGCAAAAACGCACAGAAGTGTAGCATCAGCACAACCGACCCCATGTGCTGGTAAGTGCCTGGCCTATCCCGGCGAAGTAGTGACAAGCCTAGGACCAGACACTCACATAAACCTGTGCAATTCAATATATATATGTGTACCACAAAATAACAAGAAATAATCAAGTAATAACACAATAAGAAATATCTTAAAGAATTTAACAACTAACCACAGTTAATAATTTCACAAAGAAAACAAAGTATAATGTAAACACGAATAATATCACTTCAAGAAATAACAAGCAATTGCACGGCATCACCCTTCGTGCTTTTACTCTCATCCTCACCAAATAAGCAAATAAAGTACACGGTATCACCCTTCGTGCTTTTACTCTCATCCTCACCAAATAAACAAATAAAGTACACGGCATCACCCTTCGTGCTTTTACTCTCATCCTCACATCCATAGTACGGCATGATCCTTCGTACATGGTTCAATAACAGGGCACGGCATGATCCTTCGTGCATAATCAATAAATAAACATGGCACGGCATTAACCTTCGTGCATAAATAAATAAACATGGCACGGCATCACCCTTCGTGCATTATCACTCTTCCTCACCCAAATAACAATCACGGTTAAGGGCAGAGAAAGAAACAACAATTCATAAATCGTCCCATCAAGGGCAATCAATAATTATCTTCACAACAAGTCCCAACAAGGGAGAACAATAACGATTCACATGTAATATATCTCAAAATATCATTTTCCAACGACTCACGGTCATACTAGACGCCAGTGTATGGATGCTCGTCACCACGACCCATACACCGCACTCGATCACATAACACATAACACATAATCCTATTCCCTCAAGCTAGGATAGAACAAACACTTACCTCGAATGCTTATGAACAATTCACTCCGTGGAAATGTCTTTTCTTTCAATTTGGCTCCAATCCAACCGTATCTATACACAATTGATTTAATATCATCAATTCTACTCAACAAACTAATTCTTAATACCAAATACCACTTTTACAACATTATGCCATGAATAGTAAATTTCAACCCCGGGCCCACTTGGTCGGAATTCGGGGTTAGGACCAAAATCCGGTTACCCATCCCCCACGAGTTCATGTATATAATTTGTTTCAAAATCGGACCTCAATTCGAGGTCCAATTCCCCAATTTATGAAAAACCCTATTTTCTAACAAAAACAAGAATTTTACCATGAAAACATTTGATTTCTAATGAAAAACATGTTTAATGATGTTAGGAATTGAAAGAATTAAGTAAAAAGTGACTTACAATCGATTTGATGAAGAAGAAATCCTTGAAGAATCGCAAATGGGTATTTTAGTTTTGTAAAAATGTGAAGAAATGACTGAAATCCGTGTTTTTCAGGTCTCTGTGTTCGCATTTGCGAACATGGGTTCGCAATTGCGAACCCCGACCAATTTCCGGAGTTTGAAAAATAAGCTAAGGGTGGGAAGTTCGCATTTGCGAACATTTGTTCGCATTTGCGAACATCTCGCATTTGCGAACTAATGTTCGCATTTGCGAACACATGCTGTATCAGGCTCTTCGCATTTGCGAAGAAGGCTTCGCATTTGCGAAGCATGGCTAGCAGTGGAGGCATCGCATTTGCGAAGAATTCTTCGCATTTGCGAAGCATGGCTGGCAGCGAAGGCCTCGCATTTGCGAGGTTATGTTCGCATTTGCGAACCCAAGCCTCCTGGACGCCCTTCGCATTTGCGATCAAGGGTTCGCATTTGCGAACCCTGCCTTGGTCTGTCACCTTCGCAATTGCGAGAAATTCTTCGCAATTGCGAAGCCAACAGCTGGGTGAAAAAAACCAGCAGTTCAAAATTCAGATTTTCATCCAACGGCCTATCAAATCTTTACCGAGCCCCCGGGCTCCAAACCAAACATGTACACAACCTCAAAAACACATTATGGACTTGTTCGTGCGATCATATCGCCAATATCACTTCGTTTCAATCAAATCAAGCCCCAAACTCATGGTTTTCATAGTTTTGATTTTCAAAACTTCTTAACTTGGAACTCAAGGTCCAAAACATCTCAAACGACATCCAAATGTCACCAAACTTTACAGAAATCACATATATAATATTTAAGACTTGTACCGGGCGTCGGAACCAAAATACGAGCCCGATACCAAGGTCTATTAATTTATTTCCTTTAATAATTGCATCAAAAACAATTTCACATAAAAATTCATAACTCGGGCCCTAGGCCTCGGAATTCGACTCCGGACGCATGTCCAAGTCCCATATTTTCCTACGGACCTCTCGGGACCATCAAATCTCGGGTCCGGATCCGTTTACCAAAAATGTTGACCGAAGTCAACCATATCAATATTAATATCATTTTTATCCAAATTTCTCATAGAATTCATATTTTCTATCACAAAATCTTTCCGGCTACATGCTCGGATCGTGCACGTAAATCAAGGCAACATAGAATGAGGTTTTCAAGGCCTCAGAAGTCGAAATTATTAATAAAATAAGTGATGACCCTTTGGGTCGTCACAACTATTGAGCCATAAAACTCCCTTCCGTCTTACTATCCAAACAAATCTATCCTTAATCAGACGGAAGTGACACGTAGCACCCATCCATGTCCCTTTTACATCTTGGCACATATTAAGCGACCCGCTCCACGAAACCCATAACCCATAACCCATAACCCATAACCCATTTTTATCTATTTTAAAGTATTTTTTAATATTGGGTCATCTCTTTCACCATCTAAAATTTCTCTTGGAAAAACCAATTCCCAAGCTCAATCACCATTTTTCAAAATAATTTATTTCACTATGTAAAAACATTCTCATCAAAATCCATCAATCTGTTTTCTTTCTTTTCATCCATCATCACAAAATACCAACATTTTCATGACCAAATCTATGTATTTCAATAGAAAGAAAATCCAAACCGCTAATGATAGTAGATCGCGATTTAATACTCAATCAACTAACATTTACCAGAGATTGTAATTTTTTGGTTATGTAAATAGTAGAATTTCGTCTTCTAATTTAATCACCCTGCAACTCACCGATTCCAGAGTTCAGTTTTTCTTTTTCTTCATCTCATCATCTTAAAATCCACAACAAGAGGGCAAAATGATAAATTTGTGAAAAATCTGATATTATTTAAGAAGAAAAGTTAAAATTTAATTGTAAAATTCCATGATACAAATCTGCAAGTATATGTTGAAAAACTTTCTTGTCAAACAAACTTTTGAAGTCTTCTCAAAAGTCAAACGCTCTCCCAATGTACTTCTTCAATTTATAACCACCATGAGCAAGTTGAATCTAACGTGCCGTTGTTATTGCAATAAAAGGCTGCCGTAAAATTCTTAGGCAAGATGCCGACCATACTCCATGGTTGGAGTTTCAGCTATTATTTTGCTCCCTTCTGGATCTGGTAAATAAAAAAAATATGAAAAAGAGAACAATGGCTGGCCGGAAATTTTCCGATTAGAGCCAATAAATTTCAAATCCAAAGGTTCTCCCTGGGGGTTTCCGGTGAATTCTCCAATAGAGATTTCAGCCATGGTCATAAAAGTAATGTAGGATAGAAGAGTGGAGGAAAAAAGGATAGAAACGGGTGAACTTTGGGTCGGATAGTGCGTTTTTCTTAAGTGAATCGGGTTAGAAAAAATAAAAAAAGGATCAATTTAATCCTATTCCGCCAGGTGTCACCTCCGTCTAATTAAGAATATCTTATCTATATATTATTAAAAGGAGAGAAAAAAGCCCTTTCCTTAAATCAAGTGACAGCTTAAAAAGTGCCACTTGGCATAATCAGTTCTTTAGCTAATAGTTAGTTATTTTTTGAATTTAAATATCTATATAAAATGAAAATAAGAAAAAAATGATCACTTCAAATTTGGTATCAAAGCCTAGGAATTTTCATAACACTTATTGAAGTTTACTGTGAAATTTCAACATAGATATGAAACATAAACTACAAGATTTATGAATCTTGAAGAAGCCTCTAGTATTAAAAGTACTAGATTAGAAGAGGTTGATGTACCTCAAAACCTTGATTTGTTAAATAAATGGACGATTGCTAAAGTAGATACAAAAACCATTTATGATTACGGATTTTTTGATCGATTCTCAACCAAACAACTTGTTAAAACAACTGAACAATCTTTGGTGCTTAATTCTGATGAACAAACTATTTGTTTATTAAATAAAAATGATATTACTCATTATCGCTACAGGTATAATTTTATGCATATTGGTATGGTTCAAATTGCATTCAAGCCTTTAACTTTAAAGGGATTACCTGAAACTTTTCTTGCAGCTTTAAGAGATGCACGAAATTTAAATTTTCGACAATCTTTGATGGGTTCTATTGAATCTACAATTGCTTATGGCCCTGTTTATTTTAACACTCAGCCTAACCTACAACTATCTTTATCAGATGTTAATATTTTAGATGCGTTAACTTTGAATGTTAAGACGCATGGTTATAATTATATTCCTGGATCCGAACTAATATGTTTATCTTACAGGATTTATTATAAACTGCTTTCTACGCTGAATCCTAGATGTAAATTATATGATACATCTGACCAAACAATTTTGGTAGAAACTAATTTCACAAAGTCTAAGGTCACCACTCGGAGACCTATAAGATGGGATGAAATCAACTTTCCAACTACTTGGACTCTTGAGTCGGTGATAGCCCCTCACCAATTTACCAATGAAGTCACGAATAACGAGACTTCACACATAACTCAAGATCCTGATGGAAAAATTTGTATTCAATTTGCAGAAAAACCTTCTACTTCTTTACATTCTTTAAAGAATCCTGTTTATAATAGGAAATCATTCTCTGGTTATAGATCTCTTCCTGCTATTCAACATATTTCTCCTATAACTCCTGATGCCCCTATTTATGGACCAGCAAGAGATAGACCTCTTTCTTTGCACACCCTTAGTGATACTAAGAGTAAGGTTAAAATTGATTCTAAGACTAATGTAGTTCAGGCAGTTGATAACTTGTCTGACTTAGAACCCACACCATCTGATATGGGTGTAGACCAAGACTCACTCTGATTTTATGGATTGTGTCCAAATTGATTTTAGTCCGGGATCTCCGGCACGTAAATATATTCAAAAAAGATTTTATAAAAAACGATGGAATACGTTTCGAATTTGGTTTTTTGAAACTTATAGCCGAACTGATTTAAAGAAGATTTCAAAAGAATTTTATGAGCTATGTGCTTTTCATAACGAAATGATAGATTTCGTTCCTTGGTTTATAACCACTTATTTGCCTTTGTATGTTAAGGTAATTGAAAGATGTTTTATAACTACTGAAGGATCGGTAAAATCTATTTACCCGCCAACTTCTCAAAAGACTTTCAAATTGCAAAACAATACAGAAATTGCTTTTTTGGCTTGTCAAAAATTGATTAACGATGAAGTTGCGGTTGTTACCATTAATGAAATCAATGGATTAATTTTACAACATAATTACCAAAATCTTTATTCAAAAATTTTGGGAGAACAAATTAGTTCTATAGATAAAAAATTAGATGAATTAACGAAGCTTGTCAAATCTTTAAGTTCTTCAGATATAGCTTCAACTTCTACCAATTCTTCTGAAAAGGTTTCAACGAAAAAGGATGTTTTAAAAGAAACTCATTTGAAGAGACCCCTTGATGTTTCAGATTTCAAATTTAGAAACAATTCTTCTATAACGGATCTAGCTGATTTGCTTAATGAAAAATTTTCGGGTTTTAAAAGCTCAGGTATTCATAAACAACCTGATAACTGGTTAGATGAAGACCAACCCCTATTTTCTGAGGTTCAAGATAGGATGTCTCGAGGAGGACTAGAAAGACCTAGTAGAAAGAGGCCTAGTTACAACAAAAAGAAGACTTACGCTTCTGTCCCGCCTCTTATGACTTATTATTACCCCAGACCAACGCCTCGGGATGTCTTAATTGAGGAAAGAGACTGGAACCAAACTAACACTTCTTATAACGGAGATTCCGTTTATGAATGGTGTATTGACGGTCTTACTGAAAGACAAATTTCTATTATGTGCCATCGAATGATGATGTATGCTTCTATTTGTGCAGATTCTAATAATGATTTAGCTGTTGCAAAAATGATTATTAATGGATTCACAAGTCAACTCAAAGGCTGGTGGGATAATTGCCTAAGTATTGACGCTAAGAATCATATTCTTACTGCCACCAAAATAATTCAGGATGAGACTAAAACTGATGTTTTAGTACATGATTCAGTCTATACTTTGATTCTCACTATTTTAGAACATTTTAATGGTAGAATTACCAATGGTTATGAGAACCTTCGAACTCTCTTAAACGGTTTAAGATGTAAACATCTCGGAGAATTTCGTTGGTATAAGGATACTTTCCTTAGCCGTGTTATGGATCTACCTGACAGCGGCCAATCTCATTGGAAAGCCAAATTAGTTGATGGCCTTCCCCCTCTGTTTGCTGAACGTATTAGAAATACGCTTCGAGGAGCAAATAATTCTATTCCTTATGACAATTTAACTTATGGCCATATCATTGGGACTTGTACACAAGAAGGTTTAAAATTGTGTAACGAGTTAAAGTTGAACCAACAACTTAAGCGCCAAAAGGCCAGAGAAAAATCTCAATTAGGAGATTTTTGTACTCAATTCGGTATTGAAGGACCTTCTAGGTCTAAACATTATTCTGGTGATAGACCTCGTCGTAAGAAATATCGTAGACGTTCCGAACACTATAGGGAAAAAGGGAAGCTAAAAAGGCGCACCGTAAGTCTACAAGATTCGCAAAGAATTTCTCTAAACGGGAACTTCGCAAAATTAAGTGTTACAAATGTGGTCAATATGGTCACATTGCTCCGAATTGTAAAGCTGATAAGCTTAAAGGTTTAGGACTTGATGAAGAAGTCCAAGACAAGATTTCAACCATGATCTATGAAGCCTATGCTGAAAATACAGATCAGTCTGATGATTACCCCTCTTCAACTAGTAATCAGGAAGATAGTCCTGATTATGATACTGATTTAGACGATCAAAATAATTGTTTAAATTGTGCAGGGGATACATGTACTTGTGAAAACGATGAGTTTTATAAACTTCAATCTCAATTTGATAATCTTGATTTCAACATGATTAATTCTGAAAATGTTATAGAACTCTTGAAAGAGGTTAAAGACGATGATATTCGTAACAAAATTTTAGAAATGACTTCAAAAGCTTCTTCTTCAAAGTCTTTTCAAAAGAATAAGCCGAAAAACTTTATTCCTGAAATTTATTCTATGAAAGAAGTTTTTGACAGATTACAAAAGAAGCATGAAATTGTCGAAATTCGCGATTCTTCACTCGATGATTTAAAATTTGAAGTTGAAAAACTGAAGCAAGAGATTAAATCTCTAAAACAGAATCAGGCAGTTCACCATCACAGGATTTCTCAGCTAGAGAGAAATGACAGCTCATCATCCGATTCTGAAGCTTCAACTTTTGTTCCTAATAAAGGAAAAGAAAAAATTCTTTTTGAAGAAAATAATTCTTCTGACACAGATTTTTTAAATAAAAAACTAGATTTTTCTAAAAAAGATATTTTTTAGGAATGATGCAGGTTGTAACTGCGCATAAATGGCATGTTCAGTGTACAATTTTAGTTAATAGAGAATTTACTATAACTGGTACTGCTTTAATTGATAGTGGTGCTGATGTTAGTTGTTGTAACGACCCGGCCCGTCGTTACGGGAATTACCACCCCGTTACCTTGCATTTACATATATTATGCTTTTAAAACAGTATTAGAGTATATCGAGTGAGTTAGGAGTGATTTGGATTGAAAATGAAACAAATAGCATGTTTGAAGAAAGCTTGAATATGAAAAGTCAACCAAGAGTTGACTATTGAGTTAGAATGCTCGGAATCGGATTCTGGATGATTCGGATAGCTCCGGGAGGTAATTTGTGACTTAGGAGAACAATCGGAATTGAATTCGGAGGTCCGGTGTAGTTTTAAGCTTGAATTGGCGAATGTTGAATTTTGGCGATAACCGGATGGTAGGTGATATTTTGATCCGGGGGTCGGAATGGAATTCCGACAATTTCTGTAGCTCCGTTAGGTGATTTTGGATGTGCTGCAAAATTTCGGGTCATTCGGACATCGTTTGGTCGGGTTTTTGATCGAATGTGTAAATCGGAAAGTTTTAAGAAATTTAGGCTTGAATCCGTGTGTAATTGGTGATTTTGATGTTTAGTATGGTGTTTTTATGGTTGGAATAAGTTCGTATCATGTTTTGGAGTATGTTGGTGGTTTTCGTTGGGGTCCCGGGGGTCTCGGGATGAATTCGGGGGTCCAAACGGACCATTGTTGAAAGAAAAGAGAAAAATCTGGTTGCTGTCATAACCTCAGCAGACAATTGCTCTCCGCGATCGCGGGGATGGGGATGCGATCGCGTAGAGCGGGGAGATAAGGCATCGCGATCGCAGGGTAAGAGTCGCGATCGCGTAGAATTGATCGGGTGTTGATCGCGATCGCGGGCCAATATACGCGATCGCGTAGAAGAAGAAATGGGTCCAGGAGAAATATGCTACGCGATCGCAGGAGTGAAGGATGCGATCGCGTGAGGCAGGGTGACTGTGCTTCGCGATCGCGTGAAGGAAGTCGCGATCGCGTGAGGCCGTGAATTTGAGCATCGCGATCGCGTGAGGAAGATCGCGATCGCGTAGAAGAACCTGTTCTGGCAGTGAACTTAAGTCCAGAAACAGAGAGTTACGGGTTACACCCCCAAAACTCAATTTCAAGCCCTAGAGAGAAGAAATCACGGGAAAACGCTGGGAAATCATCGGGTATTCGTCGGAGGTAAGATTCTTGACTCAAAAACATCAATTTATGGTAGTATTAGCATCAATCTTCATGAAATTGGGTTGAAATCTTGAAGAAATGTGGCTTAAGTATTAAAAACGGGATTTTTGGATTTGGAGGGTCATTTGAACTCCGATTTCGATAAATTTTATATGCACGGACTCGTGGCGAGATAAGGATCGCGTTGGTGCTAATTTCGGAATTTTCCGAGCAGTGGGGCCCGGGGTCGGGTTTTACCAACTTAGTGTAATTATGCTAATTTCATGTAAATTGAAGTGGGTTATGATTATTTGACCCGTAATTGATGTAATTATTGTGGGTTGACTAGATTCCACGCACGAGGGAGCTAAATTCAAAGGAAAGGGCATTGCGGAGTAGTCATCGCGCCGTATTGAGGTGAGTAATAGATGTGGGTGATGACCAGCGGGTTCGAAACCCCGGTATACCACTTTGTGACGCTGTATAGCGGCGAGACACGCACACTCTTGAGAGTGCAGGGTCGATCATGAACTGGAGACTACATATTAGTCCAACCTGTTGATATTGTATTATTGGCTATTCTAGAGCCGTCGAACCTCCTTCTCGGATGGTTGCATATATGTATATATATATTGTGATAATGGCCACTCTTGAGCCGAGGAACCCCCTTCTTGGGCGGTTGATTATACATGTGGGCCGTGAGCCGGTTATTGGATCCCGCGAGGATCGTTATCATTGTCTTATCACATAGACATGCTAGTTTACTACTAGTCCACAACTATTTTTGTTATTATGCTAATTCCAGTCTCTGGAACTTGATATTACTGTTTTCCAACTGAAAAATGATAAAAGAGTTTTCAAAAACTACTTTTGAGCCTGCGAGGCTGTATCTGCATATTAGCCGACTAGTAGTGGATCGGGCTGCACGCCGCAGCGAGATATATGTTGGATCGGACTGCACGCCGCGGGGAATATCTCTATGAGATGTGCTTGGGCTGTAGGAGCCCCTCCGGAGTCTGAACCCCCACAGTGAGCACGGGTACCCAAAATTGGAGTCGAGCTACACGCCGTAGCGGTCATATCATGCATTGCATTGCATTTAGCTACATCTGCTAGCTGTTATGCTATTTATTGGTATTTGTTGGTACAGGTACAGGGAATATTGATTCTGTGACAGGGTATTCGATTATAGCTTTACATAGTGCTTTATTGCGGATTTCTTATCTGCGTTGTCTTACCCTTGTTTATTACCACTGAGTATGGCAGTACTCATTTTACTCCCTGCACCTTGTGTGCAGATCCAGGTACCTCTCAGCAGTGATCCAGTAGCTGTGCGAGGCGACGTCTGTGGGATATACGAGGTAGCTTCAGAGTCCGCAGGACCCGATATTCCTTCCTACTGTCTTTTGATTTTGTATTGACATTTCTTTCCGCACTTGGTATTTTATTAAACCTTTATACACTCATGTTCAGTAGAGGCTCATGACTCTTGACCCTTCGGTCTATGGGAGTTGGCACGTGTTGGGGACTTGGTTCCCCGTTTTCGTTACATGTATTATTGTTATTTCGTTAATTAATTTGCTTAAATGGGTTTAAGAGAGCTTCTAGCTCCGTGGTTGATGTTGATTGGTCAGGCTGGCTTAGCAATGTGCTGGGCGCCATCACGACCGGATTTGGGGTCGTGACAAGTTGGTATCAGAGCCTAGGTTTACTAGGCCTCATGAGTCTTGAACCGATTAGTAGAGTCTTGTGGATCGGTACGGTGACGCCTGTACTTATCCTCGGGAGGCTGCGAACCTTTAGGAAATACTTCATTTTTCTTGAACTCCGTCGTGCGATCTTGTTGTTCTAAGAACTGAACTTCTATATTCTATTCTCTCGCAGATAGTGAGAACGTGAGCATCAGGACAAGGTGGACGACCTCCATTGTCACCTGTTAGAGGCCGTGGGCGCGGTCGTGCTAGAGATAAAGGTAGGGCAGTTGAGGCAGTGCCAACTGACGTGCCCATTGTACCTGTTCAGGAGCAGCCCCCAGTGGTTGATGCTCTAGCAGCCCGAGTTCAGGGCCAGACTGTATCTATTGCTATTCCTGGTCTTCAGGAGACTCTTGCCCAGATACTATCGGTGTGTTCTGGTTTGGCTCAGGTAGTTTTAGCTACCGCTACTGCAGCGACATCTCAGACAGGGGGTGGTCAGCAGACCCCTGCAGCTCGCACACCCGAGCAGGTTGTTCAGGGACTTCAGAAGTTAGAGGCGGTCCCCGCTCAGGTGGTTGCACCAGTTATTCCTCCAGCTGCACCAGCTCCAGAGCATATGGTTCAGGTTATGCCCGAGGACGAGCGGCGTCGTCTCGAGAGGTTTGGTAGACTTCGACCACCCCATTTCGGTGGCGTTGAGGCGAGGATGCCCAGGGTTTCTTAGATAAGTGTCAGAAGATGCTGCGTACGGCTGGTATTCTTGAGTCCAGCGGAGTTTCATTTACTACATTTCAGTTCACTGGTCCCGCATTTGATTGGTGGGAGGAGTTTGAGAGGCGTAGGCCTGCAAGAGCAGCACCTCTCACATGGCAGCAGTTCTCTACTCTCTTTCTAGAGAAATATGTACCTCGGTCTCGTCGCGAGGAGCTACGTCGCCAGTTCGAGTGGTTGATTCAGGGCGACATGTCTGTGACTCAGTATGAGCTTAGATTCACTCGGTTGGCTAGGCATGCCACATGGATGATCCCCACTGATAGGGAGAGGATCAGGAGGTTCATTGATGGCCTCAACTACTCTATCCGTATTCTTATGACCAGCGAGCGAGTTCTGTCATCATCGTTTGAGCAGGTGGCTGATATGGCACGCTCCATTGAGGCGGATCGTCGCCGAGAGAGAGAGGAGCGGGAGGCCGAGAGGCCTCGTGGTTCCGGGGAGTTTTAGTGGTGCTCCATCCGGGGGCAGTTTCCGGCGGAGCGAGAGGTCGCTCATCTGGACCTTCTCGTTCGGGCCGCCCGGAGCGGAGCGGAGGTTCGCATGGTCGTGGTCGACGGGGATTTCAGCAGGTCAGTCATCGCTCGGTGCCCTCCCAGCCCAGAGTGCGGCACCTACTTCTCCGGCACCAGGTGCATGTTATGAGTGTGGTGAGTTTGGCCACGTGAGGAGACATTGCCCTCGTCTACGTAGGGCCAGGACTCAGCAGAGGGATCAGCCCTCCTCTTCAGGACCATCTCGGTCTAGTAGAGGTGGAGGTCGGTCTTCTCGTGGTCGCCCCGGGGGCGAGGAGAGATCCGGTGGAGGTCAAGCACGGTTCTATGCACTTCCGACGGGCGTGATGCGGTTGCCTCCGATGCTGTGATTACGGGTATCATTTCTGTCTGTCACGGAGATGCCTCTGTTCTATTTGATCCGGGGTCCACATATTCTTACGTGTCCTCTTATTTTGCACATCACTTGGGTGCGACTCGTGGTATTCTTGATTTACCTGTTCATGTATCCACCCCAGTGGGTGATACGATTATTGTGGATCATGTCTATAGATCCTGTGTTATATCTATTGGGGGTCTGGAGACCCAGGCAGATTTGTTATTGTTGGGTATGGTGGATTTTGATGTTATATTGGGTATGGACTGGTTGTCTTCGTACCATGCTGTATTGGACTGTCATGCTAAGACAGTTACGTTGGCCATTCCTGGTATTTCTCAGATTGAGTGGCGGGGTTCGACTGATTTCGTCCCTAGCCGTGTTATTTCGTTCTTAAAAGCTCGGAAGATGGTTGAAAAAGGGTGTTTATCGTACTTAGCTTTTGTGAGAGATGTGGGAGCTGAATCTCCTAGCATTGATTTCTGTACCTGTTGTGAGGGATTTTCCAGATGTGTTTCCCTCAGACCTGCCGGGCATGCCGCCGGACGGGGATATTGATTTTGGTATCGATTTGGTGCCTGGCACTCAGCCTATTTCTATTCCTCCGTATCGGATGGCACCAGCTGAGTTGAAGGAATTGAAGGAGCAGCTCCAGGAACTCCTAGATAAGGGGTTCATTCGGCCGAGTGTGTCGCCGTGGGGTGCACCGATCCTGTTTGTTAAGAAGAAGGACGGATCTATGAGGATGTGTATTGACTATAGGCAGCTAAACAAAGTAACAGTGAAGAATAAGTATCCTCTGCCTCGTATTGATGATTTGTTTGATCAGCTCCAAGGAGCTAGGGTGTTCTCGAAGATTGATCTTTGTTCAGGCTACCATCAGCTGAAGATTAGAGAGTCTGACATTATGAAGACTGCATTCCGGACCAGATATGGTCACTATGAGTTCCTGGTGATGTCGTTTGGGCTGACCAACGCCCCAGCAGCATTTATGCATCTGATGAACAGTGTATTCAGGCCGTATCTTGATTCATTTGTAATCGTATTCATTGATGACATACTTATCTACTCTCGTAGCCAGGAGGAGCACGCTCGGCACTTGAGTATTGTGTTGCAGAGGTTGAGAGAGGAGAAGCTGTATGCCAAGTTCTCCAAATGTGAGTTCTGGCTTGAGTCCGTGGCATTCTTAGGGCACGTGGTGTCCTGTGATGGTATTCGGGTAGATCCGAGGAAGGTCGAGGCAGTGCAGAGTTGGCCCAGACCGACCTCAGTTACTGAGATCCGTAGCTTTCTGGGATTGGCAGGGTATTATCGCCGATTTGTTCAGGGATTCTCTTCTATTGCTTCACCCTTGACTAGATTGACTCAGAAGGGTGCTCCTTTTGTGTGGTCCGAGGAGTGTGAGGAGAGCTTTCAAAAGCTCAAGACAGCATTGACCACGGCACCGGTCTTGATATTGACGTCAGCTTCAGATTCTTATACTGTGTATTGTGATGCCTCGGGAGTTGGCATTGGTTGTGTGTTGATGCAAGAGGGTAGAGTTATTGCTTATGCTTCTCGCTAGTTGAAGCATCATGAAAAGAACTACCATGTTCACGATTTGGAATTAGCTGCTATTGTTCATGCCTTGAAGATTTGGAGGCATTATCTATATGGTGTATCTTGTGATGTATATACGGACCACCGTAGCCTTCAGCATTTGTTTAAGCAGAAAGATCTAAATTTGAGGCAGCGGAGATGGCTTGAATTGCTTAAAGACTATGATATTACTATCTTGTATCATCCGGGAAAGCCAATGTAGTGGCTGATGCATTGAGCCGGAAGGCTATTAGTATGGGCAGTTTGGCGTATATTCCAGTTGGGGAGAGACCCCTAGCAGTTGATGTTCAGGCGTTAGCTAACCAGATGGTAAGGCTGGATATTTCTGAGCCCAGTCGGGTGATGGCTTATGTAGTAGCTCGTTCTTCTTTATATGATCGTATCCGAGAGCGCCGGTATGATGATCCACACTTACTTGTCCTTAAGGACAGAGTTCAGCATGATGATGCCAGAGATGTCACTATTGATAGTGATGGTGTGTTGCGGATGCAGGGCCGGATATGCGTGCCCAATGTTGACGGCCTTCGTGAATTGATATTGGAGGAAGCCCATAGCTCGCGGTATTCTATTCATCCAGGAGCCGCGAAGATGTACCAGGATTTGAAGCAGCATTACTGGTGGAGAAAGATGAAGAAAGATATTGTGAGCCATGTGGCTCGGTGTCTAAACTGTCGGCAGGTCAAGTATGAGCATCAGAGACCTGGTGGTGTATTCCAGCGTATTGATATTCCGGAATGGAAGTGGGAAAGAATAACTATGGACTTTGTTAGTGGACTCCCTCGGACAGCGAGGAAGTTTGATTCGGTTTGGGTGATTGTGGATAGACTGACTAAGTCAGCTCACTTCATCCCAGTGTGTACTACTTATTCCTCGGAGCGGCTGGCGGAGATATTCATCCGTGAGATAGTGAGGTTGCATGGAGTTCCTATTTCCATTATATCGGACAGAGGTACCCAGTTCACATCTCAGTTCTGGAGGACATTTCAGCGAGAGTTGGGGTCACAGGTAGAGTTGAGCACGGCATTTCATCCACAGACGGATGGGCAGTCTGAGCGTACTATTCGGATATTGGAGGACATGTTGCGTGCTTGTGTCATTGATTTTGGTGGTTCATGGGCTGATTATTTGCCTTTGGCGGAGTTTGCTTATAATAATAGCTATCGGTCCAGCATTTCAGATGGCGCCGTATGAAGCTTTATATGGGAGGCGGTGTAGGTCTCCGGTTGGTTGGTTCGAGCCCGGCGAGGCTAGGTTGTTAGGGACAGAGTTAGTCCAAGATGCCTTAGACAAGGTAAAGGTGATTCAGGAGAGACTTCACACAGCTCAGTCGCGTCAGAAGAGTTATGCGGACCGGAAGGTCCGAGATGTGTCTTATTCAGTAGGTGAGAAGGTGTTGTTGAAAGTTTCGCCTATGAAGGGTGTTATGAGGTTTGGAAAGAAAGGAAAGTTGAGCCCAAGGTTCATTGGACCTTTTGAGGTGCTTAGGAAAGTTGGGGAGGTGGCTTATATGCTTGCTTTGCCACCCAGTTTGTCGGGAGTTCACCCGGTGTTCCATGTATCTATGCTCCGGAAGTATGTCGGAGACCCGTCTCATGTGTTGGACTTCGGCACGATACAGCTAGATGAGGATTTGACTTATGATGTGGAACCAGTAGCCATTTTGGGTCGACAGGTTCGTAAGCTGAGATCTAAGGATATAGCTTCAGTGAAAGTGCAGTGGAGAGGTCGTCTTGTGGAGGAAGCAACTTGGGAGGCCGAGCAGGAAATGCGGAGCAGATATCCACACTTATTTGATGCTCCAGGTATGTTTCTTAACCCGCTCGCGGACGAGCGTTTGTTTAAGTTGGGGAGAATGTAACGACCTGGCCCGTCGTTACGGGAATTACCACCCCGTTACCTTGCATTTACATATATTATGCTTTTAAAACAGTATTAGAGTATATCGGGTGAGTTAGGAGTGATTTGGATTGAAAATGAAACAAATAGCATGTTTGAAGAAAGCTTGAATATGAAAAGTCAACCAAGAGTTGACTATTGAGTTAGAATGCTCGGAATCGGATTCTGATGATTCGGATAGTTCCGGGAGGTAATTTGTGACTTAGGAGAACAATCGGAATTGAATTCGGAGGTCCGGTGTAGTTTTAAGCTTGAATTGGCGAATGTTGAATTTTGGCGATAACCGGATGGTAGGTGATATTTTGATCCGGGGGTCGGAATGGAATTCCGACAATTTCTGTAGCTCCGTTAGGTGATTTTGGATGTGCCTGCAAAATTTCAGGTCATTCGGACATCGTTTGGTCGGGTTTTTGATCGAATGTGTAAATCGGAAAGTTTTAAGAAATTTAGGCTTGAATCCGTGTGTAATTGGTGATTTTGATGTTTAGTATGGTGTTTTTATGGTTGGAATAAGTTCGTATCATGTTTTGGAGTATGTTGGTGGTTTTCGTTGGGGTCCCGGGAGTCTCGGGATGAATTCGGGGGTCCAAACGGACCATTGTTGAAAGAAAAGAGAAAATCTGGTTGCTGTCATAACCTCAGCAGACAATTGCTCTCCGCGATCGCGGGGATGGGGATGCGATCGCGTAGAGCGGGGAGATAAGGCATCGCGATCGCAGGGTAAGAGTCGCGATCGCGTAGAATTGATCGGGTGTTGATCGCGATCGCAGGCCAATATACGCGATCGCGTAGAAGAAGAAATGGGTCCAGGAGAAATATGCTACGCGATCGCAGGAGTGAAGGATGCGATCGCGTGAGGCAGGGTGACTGTGCTTCGCGATCGCGTGAGGCCGTGAATTTGAGCATCGCGATCGCGTGAGGAAGATCGCGATCGCGTAGAAGAACCTGTTCTGGCAGTGAACTTAAGTCCAGAAACAGAGAGTTACGGGTTACACCCCCAAAACTCAATTTCAAGCCCTAGAGAGAAGAAATCACGGGAAAACGCTGGGAAATCATCGGGTATTCGTCGGAGGTAAGATTCTTGACTCAAAAACATCAATTTATGGTAGTATTAGCATCAATCTTCATGAAATTGGGTTGAAATCTTGAAGAAATGTGGCTTAAGTATTAAAAACGGGATTTTTGGATTTGGAGGGTCATTTGAACTCCGATTTCGATAAATTTTATATGCACGGACTCGTGGCGAGATAAGGATCGCGTTGGTGCTAATTTCGGAATTTTCCGAGCAGTGGGGCCGGGGTCGGGTTTTACCAACTTAGTGTAATTATGCTAATTTCATGTAAATTGAAGTGGGTTATGATTATTTGACCCGTAATTGATGTAATTATTGTGGTTTGACTAGATTCCACGCACGAGGGAGCTAAATTCAAAGGAAAGGGCATTGCGGAGTAGTCATCGCGCCGTATTGAGGTGAGTAATAGATGTGGGTGATGACCAGCGGGTTCGAAACCCCGGTATACCACTTTGTGACGTTGTATAGCGGCGAGACACGCACACTCTTGAGAGTGCGGGGTCGATCATGAACTGGAGACTACATATTAGTCCAACTTGTTGATATTGTATTATTGGCTATTCTAGAGCCGTCGAACCTCCTTCTCGGATGGTTGCATATATATATATATATTGTGATAATGGCCACTCTTGAGCCGAGGAACCCCCTTCTTGGGCGGTTGATTATACATGTGGGCCGTGAGCCGGTTATTGGATCCCGCGAGGATCGTTATCATTGTCTTATCACATAGACATGCTAGTTTACTACTAGTCCGCAGCTATTTTTGTTATTATGCTAATTCCAATCTCTGGAACTTGGTATTACTGTTTTCCAACTGAAAAATGATAAAAGAGTTTTCAAAAACTACTTTTGAGCCTGCGAGGCTGTATCTGCATATTAGCCGACTAGTAGTGGATCGGGCTGCACGCCGCAGCGAGATATATGTTGGATCGGACTGCACGCCGCAGGGATATCTCTATGAGATGTGCTTGGGCTGTAGGAGCCCCTCCGGAGTCTGAACCCCCACGGTGAGCACGGGTACCCAAAATTGGAGTCGGGCTACACGCCGTAGCGGTCATATCATGCATTGCATTGCATTTAGCTACATCTGCCTAGCTGTTATGCTATTTATTGGTAATTGTTGGTACAGGTACAGAGAATATTGATTCTATGACAGGGTAGCCGATTATAGCTTTACATAGTGCTTTATTGCGGATTTCTTATCTGCGCTGTCTTACCCTTGTTTATTACCACTGAGTCTGGCAGTACTCATTTTACTCCCCGCACCTTGTGTGCAGATCCAGGTACCTCTCAGCAGTGATCCAGTAGCTGTGCGAGGCGACGTTTGTGGATATTCGAGGTAGCTGCAGAGTCCGCAGGACCCGATATTCCTTCCTACTGTCTTTTGATTTTGTATTGACATTTCTTTCCGCACTTGGTATTTTATTAAACCTTTATACACTCATGTTCAGTAGAGGCTCATGACTCTTGACCCTTGGTCTATGGGAGTTGATGTATTATGGGACTTGGTTCCCCGTTTTCGTTACATGTATTACTGTTATTTCGTTAATTAATTTGCTTAAATGGGTTTAAGAGAGCTTCTAGCTCCGTGGTTGATATTGATTGGTCAGGCTGGCTTAGCAATGTGCTGGGCGCCATCACGACCGGATTTGGGGTCGTGACAGTTGTATTCAAGAAGGATTAATTCCTTCTAGATTATTTGAAAAAACTACTCATGTAGTTAAATCTGCTTCTAATCACTCTTTGTCTATTCGTTATAAATTAAGTAA
This sequence comes from Nicotiana noctiflora, assembly GCA_032618575.1. NCBI lineage: Eukaryota > Viridiplantae > Streptophyta > Magnoliopsida > Solanales > Solanaceae > Nicotiana > Nicotiana noctiflora. Next base: position 88,396 of record JASVEL010009155.1, on the reverse strand, counting down.
AGCCCATATTTGCCAGAACAAAGTTTGTATTCCTCATTTCTTTTTTTTGGTAAAAGATTGCATGAGTCCTCAAATTATTTTAGGAACAACTTTTATAAATGCAATTTATCCTTTTACTCACATTGATGAAAAGGGTTTTACAGCTACTTTTAATGGTAACCCAATTTCATTTCAGTTTGTAACCGATCCCATTACTAGAGATATAAACTCTATTATTTTAAATAAAGAAAGATTTGTAAATTCTTTACAACTCGAAATTTATAGTCTTAATATTACAAATTCTCTTCAATCGGCAAAAATTCAGGAAAAAATTAAATTAATTTCTGAAAAAATGGCTGTTGATATTTGTGCTGATCATCCAAGTGCTTTTTGGAATAGAAAGAAACATATAGTCACTCTTCCCTATGAAGACGATTTTTTAGAAGAAAAAATTCCTACTAAATCACGACCCTGTCAAATGAATGCAGAGTTAGTTGAATTTTGTAAAAAGGAGATTGATAATCTTTTACAAAAGAATTTAATTAAACCTTCTAAATCACCTTGGTCTTGCACTGCTTTTTATGTGAATAATGCAGCTGAGAAAGAACGTGGTCATCCCCGTTTAGTGATTAATTACAAAGCATTAAACAAAGTTTTGAAATGGATTAGATATCCAATCCCCAACAAGAGAGATTTGCTTTCAAGACTTTATGATTCAAACATATTTTCAAAATTTGATTTAAAATCTGGTTATTGGCAAATTCAGATTTTCAAAGAACATTCTTATAAAACTGCATTTAATGTTCCGTTTGGTCAATACGAATGGAATGTGATGCCTTTTGGTTTGAAAAATGCACCTTCTGAATTTCAGAAAATTATGAATGATATATTCAACCCCTATTTAGACTTTATTATAGTCTATATCGACGATATTTTGGTATTCTCAAAAACTCTTGAACATCATATTCAACATTTGGATATTTTTAAGAAAATAGTTATTCAAAATGGTTTAGTAATCTCAAAACCAAAAATGAACCTTTTTCAAACTGAAGTAAGATTTCTTGGTCATAATATCTGTCAAGGAAAAATCACTCCTATTCAAAGATCCATTGATTTTGCCTCTAAGTTTCCTGATGTTATTAATGACAGGACTATGCTACAAAGATTTTTAGGAAGCTTGAATTATATTTCTCCTTTCTACAAAAATCTTTCTCGAGATTTAGCCCCTCTTTATGATAGGCTAAAAAAGGATTCTAAATCTCCTTGGACTGATAGTCTGACAAATTTAGTTAAACAGGTAAAACAACGTGTTCATTCACTGCCCTGCTTAACTCTTGCCAATCCTAACTGGCAAAAAATTATTGAAACTGATGCTTCCAACATTGGCTTTGGTGGGATTCTTAAACAAATTAATCCCAACGATAAGCATGAGTATTTGATTCGTTTCCATTCTGGAAAATGGAATGAAGCCCAAAGGAAATACCCTACTGTGGCTCATGAAATGCTTTGTATTGTCAAATGTGTTCTAAAATTTCAAGATGATTTATATAATCAGAAGTTTTTAATAAAAACTGATGCTCAGTCTGTTAAATTTATGTTTAACAAAGATTATAAGCATGATGCTTCTAAAATGATTTTTGCTAGGTGGCAAGCACAGCTGGCACCCTTTGATTTCGAAATTCTTTATAAAAAGGGAATTGATAATTCTCTACCAGATTTCTTATCAAGAGAATTTCTAAGTTAAAATATGAATCTTAGTGCATATTTTTGTGATGACAAAATAATTTCTATTCTTCTTGCCATTCCGCTTGGACAAGATATCCAAGAAATAATTTTGAAGAAACTCATTGATGAAATTCTAGAACAAGATCTAGAAGATGACTTCTCATGTTCAATATTCGATTATGAAGATGAACATATTCCATGGTACGACTTACATAATTATTTTTATGAATACTACTAATCCTCTTTTTATCTTATTCAAGGATGGGTGGAAACGGAGAACCACTATGGTCTCCACCAGTCCGCGGCAAAGGCGGAGGACAGAGTAATCGGGGAAAGGGAAGATATGTCCCTCCAACTTCCCCAAATTCATCTTATTCATCATCCAGAGATTTCCCAGCATTAAGAAAAATAGCGGGAAAAACCTTGGTCAATTCAAAGGTTGGAGAATCTTCTTCAACTCCAGCAATTTCACTGGACAATATTCCGGAAAGTCATCCATTATATGGACAATTAAAAGCTTTCCTTGATTCTCAGAAGCAAAGTGATACATTCGCTTCAATGATGAAAGAAGGAGATACGCCTTCAAAGGAATTCAATAAAGGATCAAAAGAAATGATATTTCTTATTGAGCCTTCTGATATGAAAAGGGATCCGTGGGAAATATGCCAACGGTACCTTACATCGGGATTGTATTTTCCGGGTGAATCATACAAACAACGTAGTTACTACGAGAACCTGTTAATCGCTACGGGCACTGTTGATATTCAACACTTCACTGGTAACGATAACAAAACTTACCAGTATTCAAAATTGATTGTTAAAAGAATTTTAACAATTGAAGCTTGGGGAATTTCTACGATTTCTGAAAGAAAGTTTTAATAAATAAAACTCCTACAAGCTTTACTTACTTGGGATTATATCCAAGCTTTTTCAAAAGTATTTTATTACAATAATGAAAAGCATAAACATTCTTGGTGGATAAAAATCTGCTCAAATGTTTTTAATGAACCAATTCCTACTTGGTTTATTAAATGGTGGACATATTTTGGTCCTACCACAAAAATTTTACCAGAATCATTCCTAAATCTTTATAAAGATTGGACTGCAGTTTCGCCATTTTTAACGGATTTATATTTATCCGAACACATCTGCAAAGTAGATACTATTGACCAGATGTATTTCTTTATTGAATATTCTATTCCATGGATTTGTAAATGGATACCAGAAGTGGGATATACTTCCCCTGAAGAACAAATTCCATGCCTATACCGAGTCTATTATACCAATTTCTGGGACAAGTTGATGAAGACAGATCCCCAGACAAAAACGCTTTATGGCACCGAATTAATTAATCAGATTAAAAATTCAGTTGTTGAATACAAGATAAAGCCGAAGAAATTGGTAGCTGACAATTCAGTAACTCATATTGCCAGGAGAATCTCCGTACAAGAAGGCGATAGGGAGGAAATGATCAGAAATTATTTAAAAGAGGTAGAGCAAAGTCTGTTAAAAAACCTCTCCCAAATTGATAAATCAGATTCTTCAATGAGAAGTAATTCCAGTACTGGAGATATGCCAGATACAGATTTAGAGGAGTCGCAAAGACCAGAAACACCTTCTTCTATAACAGAAGAAAAAATTCTTCAAATAGAACAATACCTACAAGCACAGAAAGGGAAGGACAAGATGTAATAATAATCTTGTTGAAAAAATTGTCCGCTTTATTTGTTTTATTCTTATCAGCAGACAAAATAATTGGCTGCTTTTTGTAAGGGCCCGGATGTGGGACCCATAGAGATTCCTTTTGTTCCCCAGGTCCGTCTATATAAGGACCACTCCCTTATTCATTTGGAGCAAGCCAAGTTTTTGGCAATCTCTCTAATCTCTCTCTTCTCTCTCTTCTCTCTCTTGTAACATATTCTCTCAAATAAATAAAAGTTTGTGTTTATATTATCCGGCGTCTTCTGGTAACGTCGTCGACATTTCCGATCAGGTACTATTCCGTTCTCCCTTCTTCTTCATCTTTTTCTGATGATAGTCGGAACTATTTCCGGCTAAGTTTGTTCATATCTATGTTGAAACTCCGGTAACTACAGTAAGTATGTTATGATTCTATCTAGACTCAATCATAATATTATGAGTAGGTTATCATAAATCTCAGCCTTATATCCTTTAATTTAAGAGTTGACTTGGTTCAAAGGTGGTGGAACAGTCGATTCCGGCACCATCTACAGTATAACGAGCAGTGGTGTATTGTAAGTCCCCGCTTAGCTGTGTTGCATTTAGGGGCAATAATTAATACCACAGTTAGAACTGTTATTACTGTAGATGATATCGGAAAACGGATTGATAATCTTTTACAAAAGAATTTAATTAAACCTTCTAAATCACCTTGGTCTTGCACTGCTTTTTATGTGAATAATGCAGCTGAGAAAGAACGTGGTCATCCCCGTTTAGTGATTAATTACAAACCATTAAACAAAGTTTTGAAATGGATTAGATATCCAATCCCCAACAAGAGAGATTTGCTTTCAAGACTTTATGATTCAAACATATTTTCAAAATTTGATTTAAAATCTGGTTATTGGCAAATTCAGATTTTCAAAGAACATTCTTATAAAACTGCATTTAATGTTCCGTTTGGTCAATACGAATGGAATGTGATGCCTTTTGGTTTGAAAAATGCACCTTCTGAATTTCAGAAAATTATGAATGATATATTCAACCCCTATTTAGACTTTATTATAGTCTATATCGACGATATTTTGGTATTCTCAAAAACTCTTGAACATCATATTCAACATTTGGATATTTTTAAGAAAATAGTTATTCAAAATGGTTTAGTAATCTCAAAACCAAAAATGAACCTTTTTCAAACCTGAAGTAAGATTTCTTGGTCATAATATCTGTCAAGGAAAAATCACTCCTATTCAAAGATCCATTGATTTTGTCTCTAAGTTTCCTGATGTTATTAATGACAGGACTATGCTACAAAGATTTTTAGGAAGCTTGAATTATATTTCTCCTTTCTACAAAATTCAACTAACTCTGCATTCATTTGACAGGGTCGTGATTTAGTAGGAATTTTTTCTTCTAAAAAATCGTCTTCATAGGGAAGAGTGACTATATGTTTCTTTCTATTCCAAAAAGCACTTGGATGATCAGCACAAATATCAACAGCCATTTTTTCAGAAATTAATTTAATTTTTTCCTGAATTTTTGCCGATTGAAGAGAATTTGTAATATTAAGACTATAAATTTCGAGTTGTAAAGAATTTACAAATCTTTCTTTATTTAAAATAATAGAGTTTATATCTCTAGTAATGGGATCGGTTACAAACTGAAATGAAATTGGGTTACCATTAAAAGTAGCTGTAAAACCCTTTTCATCAATGTGAGTAAAAGGATAAATTGCATTTATAAAAGGTGTTCCTAAAATAATTTGAGGACTCATGCAATCTTTTACCAAAAAAAAGAAATGAGGAATACAAACTTTGTTCTGGCAAATATGGGCTTTACTTAATTTATAACGAATAGACAAAGAGTGATTAGAAGCAGATTTAACTACATGAGTAGTTTTTTCAAATAATCTAGAAGGAATTAATCCTTCTTGAATACAACTAACATCAGCACCACTATCAATTAAAGTAGTACCAGTTATAGTAAATTCTCTATTAACTAAAATTGTACACTGAACATGCCATTTATGCGCAGTTACAACCTGCATCATTCCTAAAAAAATATCTTTTTTAGAAAAATCTAGTTTTTTATTTAAAAAATCTGTGTCAGAAGAATTATTTTCTTCAAAAAGAATTTTTTCTTTTCCTTTATTAGGAACAAAAGTTGAAGCTTCAGAATCGGATGATGAGCTGTCATTTCTCTCTAGCTGAGAAATCCTGTGATGGTGAACTGCCTGATTCTGTTTTAGAGATTTAATCTCTTGCTTCAGTTTTTCAACTTCAAATTTTAAATCATCGAGTGAAGAATCGCGAATTTCGACAATTTCATGCTTCTTTTGTAATCTGTCAAAAACTTCTTTCATAGAATAAATTTCAGGAATAAAGTTTTTCGGCTTATTCTTTTGAAAAGACTTTGAAGAAGAAGCTTTTGAAGTCATTTCTAAAATTTTGTTACGAATATCATCGTCTTTAACCTCTTTCAAGAGTTCTATAACATTTTCAGAATTAATCATGTTGAAATCAAGATTATCAAATTGAGATTGAAGTTTATAAAACTCATCGTTTTCACAAGTACATGTATCCCCTGCACAATTTAAACAATTATTTTGATCGTCTAAATCAGTATCATAATCAGGACTATCTTCCTGATTACTAGTTGAAGAGGGGTAATCATCAGACTGATCTGTATTTTCAGCATAAGCTTCATAGATCATGGTTGAAATCTTGTCTTGGACTTCTTCATCAAGTCCTAAACCTTTAAGCTTATCAGCTTTACAATTCGGAGCAATGTGACCATATTGACCACATTTGTAACACTTAATTTTGCGAAGTTCCCGTTTATAGAAATTCTTTGCGAATCTTGTAGACTTACGGTGCGCCTTTTTAGCTTCCCTTTTTTCCCTATAGTGTTCGGAACGTCTACGATATTTCTTACGACGAGGTCTATCACCAGAATAATGTTTAGACCTAGAAGGTCCTTCAATACCGAATTGAGTACAAAAATCTCCTAATTGAGATTTTTCTGTGGCCTTTTGGCGCTTAAGTTGTTGGTTCAACTTTAACTCGTTACACAATTTTAAACCTTCTTGTGTACAAGTCCCAATGATATGGCCATAAGTTAAATTGTCATAAGGAATAGAATTATTTGCTCCTCGAAGCGTATTTCTAATACGTTCAGCAAACAGAGGGGGAAGGCCATCAACTAATCTGGCTTTCCAATGAGATTGGCCGCTGTCAAGTAGATCCATAACACGGCTAAGGAAAGTATCCTTATACCAACGAAATTCTCCGAGATGTTTACATCTTAAACCGTTTAAGAGAGTTCGAAGGTTCTCATAACCATTGGTAATTCTACCATTAAAATGTTCTAAAATAGTGAGAATCAAAGTATAGACTGAATCATGTACTAAAACATCAGTTTTAGTCTCATCCTGAATTATTTTGGTGGCAGTAAGAATATGATTCTTAGCGTCAATACTTAGGCAATTATCCCACCAGCCTTTAAGTTGACCTGTGAATCCATTAATAATCATTTTTGCAACAACTAAATCATTATTAGAATCTGCACAAATAGAAGCATACATCATCATTCGATGGCACATAATAGAAATTTGTCTTTCAGTAAGACCGTCAATACACCATTCATAAACGGAATCTCCGTTGTAAGAAGTGTTAGTTTGGTTCCAATCTCTTTCTTCAATTAAGACATCCTGAGGCGTTGGTCTGGGGTAATAATAAGTCATAAGAGGCGGGACAGAAGCGTAAGTCTTCTTTTTGTTGTAACTAGGCCTCTTTCTACTAGGTCTTTCTAGTCCTCCTCGAGACATCCTAGCTTGAACCTCAGAAAATAGGGGTTGGTCTTCATCTAACCAGTTATCAGGTTGTTTATGAATACCTGAGCTTTTAAAACCCGAAAATTTTTCATTAAGCAAATCAGCTAGATCCGTTATAGAAGAATTGTTTCTAAATTTGAAATCTGAAACATCAAGGGGTCTCTTCAAATGAGTTTCTTTTAAAACATCCTTTTTCGTTGAAACCTTTTCAGAAGAATTGGTAGAAGTTGAAGCTATATCTGAAGAACTTAAAGATTTGACAAGCTTCGTTAATTCATCTAATTTTTTATCTAAAGAACTAATTTGTTCTCCCAAAATTTTTGAATAAAGATTTTGGTAATTATGTTGTAAAATTAATCCATTGATTTCATTAATGGTAACAGCGGCAACTTCATCGTTAATCAATTTTTGACAAGCCAAAAAAGCAATTTCTGTATTGTTTTGCAATTTGAAAGTCTTTTGAGAAGTTGGCGGGTAAATAGATTTTACCGATCCTTCAGTAGTTATAAAACATCTTTCAATTACCTTAACATACAAAGGCAAATAAGTGGTTATAAACCAAGGAACGAAATCTATCATTTCGTTATGAAAAGCACATAGCTCATAAAATTCTTTTGAAATCTTCTTTAAATCAGTTCGGCTATAAGTTTCAAAAAACCAAATTCGAAACGTATTCCATCGTTTTTTATAAAATCTTTTTTGAATATATTTACGTGCCGGAGATCCCGGACTAAAATCAATTTGGACACAATCCATAAAATCAGAGTGAGTCTTGGTCTACACCCATATCAGATGGTGTGGGTTCTAAGTCAGACAAGTTATCAACTGCCTGAACTACATTAGTCTTAGAATCAATTTTAACCTTACTCTTAGTATCACTAAGGGTGTGCAAAGAAAGAGGTCTATCTCTTGCTGGTCCATAAATAGGGGCATCAGGAGTTATAGGAGAAATATGTTGAATAGCAGGAAGAGATCTATAACCAGAGAATGATTTCCTATTATAAACGGGATTCTTTAAAGAATGTAAAGAAGTAGAAGGTTTTTCTGCAAATTGAATACAAATTTTTCCATCAGGATCTTGAGTTATGTGTGAAGTCTCGTTATTCGTGACTTCATTGGTAAATTGGTGAGGGGCTATCACCGACTCAAGAGTCCAAGTAGTTGGAAAGTTGATTTCATCCCATCTTATAGGTCTCCGAGTGGTGACCTTAGACTTTGTGAAATTAAAAATTGTTTGGTCAGATGTATCATATAATTTACATCTAGGATTCAGCGTAGAAAGCAGTTTATAATAAATCCTGTAAGATAAACATATTAGTTCGGATCCAGGAATATAATTATAACCATGCGTCTTAACATTCAAAGTTAACGCATCTAAAATATTAACATCTGATAAAGATAGTTGCAAGTTAGGCTGAGTGTTAAAATAAACAGGGCCATAAGCAACTGTAGATTCAATAGAACCCATCAAAGATTGTCGAAAATTTAAATTTCGTGCATCTGTTAAAGCTGCAAGAAAAGTTTCAGGTAATCCCTTTAAAGTTAAAGGCTTGAATGCAATTTGAACCATTCCAATATGCATAAAATTATACTTGTAGCGATAATGAGTAATATCATTTTTATTTAATAAACAAATAGTTTGTTCATCCGAATTAAGCACCAAAGATTGTTCAGTTGTTTTAACAAGTTGTTTGGTTGAGAATCGATCAAAAAATCCGTAATCATAAATGGTTTTTGTATCTACTTTAGGAATCGTCCATTTATTTAACAAATCAAGGTTTTGAGGTACATCAACCTCTTCTAATCTAGTACTTTTAATACTAGAGGCTTCTTCAAGATTCATAAATCTTGTAGTTTATGTTTCATATCTATGTTGAAATTTCACAGTAAACTTCAATAAGTGTTATGAAAATTCCTAGGCTCTGATACCATATTTCGATCCAAGATCTACAAGGCTGGCGGTAGTCCGCACGGCCATCTAGACTAGGATACAAAGTAAATTTTGGTAATTATGTTGTAAAATTAATCCATTGATTTCATTAATGGTAACAGCCGCAACTTCATCGTTAATATATATATATATATATATATATATATATATATATATATATATATACACAATTATTTATTAGTATATTACATTATATTATTATAGAGAATAAATAGCAAAAAAGTCCAAGAATGCCAATTTTTCAACAAGTGTCAAATTTTAGGAACAAACCTCCAAAAAATTTAGATATTAAAAAATAATTTAAAATAAATAAAAAATTAAAAAATCTTTAATCTTCCAATTCAGTTTACCACAACATGGATAATTTTTTAAATACTTTGTTAAATTTAAAAATTCGAAAAACATAACAACTCCAAATCTAAATTATTAACCCCGACATAATCAAACCAATGAAAAGAGTACTCTAGAATTAGCATCACTTTATAAATTGAACCTTTCATTTTCTCTTAAAAATTAAAAATTCAGAGTGTTTATTAGATGCCTTAATTTTAAAAAATGTATACCAAGATAAATAATTGTTTCTTTCCATTAAAAGAGAGAGAATATTGTTGTACTAATTTAATAGTATTGGGAAAAAGTTATTTGGCACTTTTACAATAAAATCTAAGCTATTTTTAATTAATTAAATTATATATCTATATTTATAAAAAAGATTCACTCATCAAGATTATAAGTAAAACATTAAACAAAAGAAAGCAACAAACATAAATATTAAACAAAGTAACATGCTAATATATTTTTATTAACAATATAATAATACTAAATATTGGATAATATAATAAGAAAAATACAGAACAAAAAAGTTATTTGATGACTATACTAGTTCCTTTAATTTAATAGAGATTTATAAATTAAAATTTGTATTATATTATTGTGAATAACAAATAAAATTTAAAATAAAATAATATTTTACGAGTAATAAAATATATCTTTTATTATATTACAAAAAGAAAGTAGTAAAAAAATATTATACAAAGTTATATGCTAATAAAATTTCTATTAACAATATAATAATATAAATATTATATATAATAAAGAAAAATATATAACAAAAAAGTATCTATATTGGTCCCTTTAATTTAATAGATATTTTAGTCATTAAAATGCAAATAATATTGATGAGAACAAAAGAATAAAATTTAAATAAAAATATAGTTCTAGATTAATAAAATATAAATCTTCTATTATATTACAAAAAGATAGTAGCAGATAAAAATATTAAATAACGTAATATGCTAATAAAAATATCTATTAATAATATAATAATACTAAATATTGGTAATATAATATCCTCACAAGATAGTGGTAAAGTCTATGTACACACTACCCTCCCCGAATCCCACGGTATGGGATAATACTCGGTATATTATTATTGTTGTCGTATATAAGCATATTTAATTTAATAGAGATTTTATTATTGGGTATATCGTATTGACAAATATGATGACAATTAACATTTATAAAATAATACGATCTAATATGTTCAAATAACTCCGATCATAATTTAAATTAACTCATATTTTTTTAGTATCGATCGCGCATCGCGTGGGTGTTACTACTAGTATTATAAAAAAGGAGAGGAAAAAGTCCTCTCCTTAAGCCAAATGACAGCAAAAAAAACAAATCCACTTGGCATAATTAGTTTTTTAGTTAATAGTTAGTTATTTTTTCGAATTTAAATATCTATAAAAAATGAAATAAGAAAAAAAAAGTTTACAACTTCAAATTGGGGTGTACTTATTCTCAATATTTATAGTAATATATATATATTACTATATTTATTTATTATTATATTATATTATATTATTTTAGAGAATAAGAATAGCAAAAAAATCCAAGAATGCCAAGTTTCACCAAATTCAACAAGTGTCAAATTTTAGGAATAAACCTCCAAAATTTTGGATATTCAAAAATAATTTAAAATAAATAAAAAATTAAAAAATCTTTAATCTTCCAATTCAGTTTACTACAACATGGATAATTTTTTAAATGCTTTGTTAAACATAAAAATTCGAAAAACATAACTACTCCAAGTCCAAATAATTAACTGCCGACATAATCAGACTAACGGAAAGAGTACTCTAAAATTAGCGTTCCTTTACAAATTTAACCTTCCCTTTTCTATTGAAAATTAAAAATTCAGAGTGTTTATTAGATGCCTTAATTTTGAAAAATATATACCAAGACAAAACATTTGTTTCTTTTCATTAAAAGATAAAGAATATTGTTGTACTAATTTGATAGTATTGAGAAAAAATTATTTGGCACTTTTACAATAAAATCTAAGCTATTTTTAATTATTTTTGATTAATTTAAATTATATATCTATATTTATATAAAGATTCACTCATCAAGAATATAAGAAAAATATTATACAAAAGAAAGCAGCAAACATAAATATTAAACAAAGTAACATGCTAATATTTTTTTATTAACAATGTAATAATACTAAATATTGGATAATATATTAAAAAATTACATAACAAAAAAGTTATTCGATGACTATATTAGTTCCTTTAATTTAATAGAGATTTTATCCATTAAAATTCATGGATTTTATAATTGTGAATAACAAATAAAATTTAAAATAAAATAATATTTTACGAGTAATAAAATATATCTTTTATTATATTACAAAAAGAAAGTAGTAAAAAAAATATTATACAAAGTTATATGCTAATAAACTCTCTATTAACAATATAATAATACTAAAAACTGCGTTTTTACATGGAAACTTGGAGGAGGAAATCTATATGACTCAGCCAGAAGGATTCAAAGTTTCTGGTAAGGAAAATATGGTGTGCAAAACAAAAGAATAAAATTTAAATAAAAATATATTTCTAGATTAATAAAATATATATCTTCTATTATATTACAAAAAGATAGTGGCAGATAAAAATATTAAAATAACGTAATATGCTAATAAAAATATCTATTAACAATATAATAATACTAAATATTGGTAATATAATATCCTTACAAGATAGAAGTAAAGTCTGTGTACACACTATCCTCCCCGAATCCCACGGTATAGGATAATTCTAGGTATATTGTTATTGTTGTTGTATATAAGTATATTTAGTTTAATATAAATTTTATTATTGGGTATATCTTATTGACAAATATGATGACAATTAAAATATATAATATAATATGATCTAATATGTTCAAATAAACTCGATCATAATTTGAATTAATTTATATTTTTTAATATCGATCGCGCATCGCGCGAGTATGACTACTAGTATTTGTTAGGATAGTAAGACGATAGGGAGTTTTATGAGTCAATAATATAACGAGTGACAACTTTAAATAATTAATCATAGTAGAGAGACATATCAGATCCTTTTCCGTAAATTTTATTATTTGAAGCAAGAGCTATAGTTTTTGGTCAAACAATTACTTGTTTCCATTATGTATTATTTTATGCGTAAATCTAGGATATCTTATAACTAGTGACATATTAATATAAAATAAAAGCCCTTAGAAAATAATATATATTGACAATTACATTTAGATTCAGAACTCAACTGGATTTAAAGAAAATAAAATCCTTTCTTCATGCAAGAATAAAAATAGAACAGACATAATGCACAAAGACAAAGTCGATCTATCTGCCTAACTTTTATCCATTCAAGCGGAAGAAAGATTGCCCATGCAAATACGCAGTTAAAAGAATTCGATATTCGTAAAAATACAAAACTCAAAACGGAGAAAAAATGGAAGCAAGCGGTAAATATATTTTTTAAAATAATTGGGCAGTGTAAAATTGAAGAAACAGACAAACAAATGCTAAGTGGGTAAACAGTATATAATGTCACTCACGCACATGGCGGAGGGAGTAGAGAGAGAAGAAAGTGGATGCAGCTGTTAATGGTGTCTATCTTTTGTAATTTGGAGCGCGATTCGGTCTTCCCGAAGCAAAAGGCCAAATCCTTTCACACCTTCGCTCCTTTACTCGTGACTTGTATGACAATATGAAGCTAAACGGCGTTCTACTGTTACCTTTAACGACCTTATCTTCAGATCCTCTTCGTCCTTAACCGCAACGGACCGTCCGAAAACCCTAATATGCTTCGCCGAAATGCTGTTACAAGGTCATTTTCACCTTTTTTTTTCCTTTTTCTTCTGCATGTGACGCGATGTCGGATTTGTTGTTTTTGCGTATCGAGCACTTGATATCTACATAGATGCGCCTTTATGGATCCGGAAACTTTCTGAATTTTGTGCCTATTTACGTACAATTGACTGAATTACAGTTGAATTTGTTACTTGTTTGTTTCCTTTTCGTTCATTTTCGTATCTGTTAGCTTACTCTGAACAGTTTGCTCAAGCCGCCTCTCTTTGTTGTTAGATTTTTTAGTGTCAATACGCATTTTGTTGGATTTGAGTTATAGTTCCACGTGCTTTTTCTGTTTCTGCGGATGTATATAAAGGCGATGTTCCAATTCTGGACAGCTTTACACTTGGATGAAAATGCATCAAATTAGGAAATTTGGTACTAGTATCTAAGTATCTAAACTTCCTGATTATCAAATTCTCTGAAGTCACTAAACAAAGGAAAATTCGAAGCCACTGCTCAAACAGAGAAAGCGTTGATTTTGATACACTCATTCCATGCCATAAGTTGATGCTAGATCTATTATTAGGAGATAACAAGTTTTCCTTTACCCGACTGTTTGTTAAACCTTTAATGTTGCCTCATTTGGCTTCAAATGCATCCTGCTCCTCCAATATTTAATTATTACCACAGCTGGCCACCTTTCACAGGACTAAGCTTGTTGCACTATCTAGTTTTTCAAGAAGTGGAACACATCTTAGATGGCATCCTTTGCTTGATAATGATCAAGCCGTGTTTCCGTAACAGGTGAGGCTTGCACGTCCTCTGTGGTCTATAATAATTCTGAAGAATCAAACTGTGAGGGGCTTACTAGAAACTTGGCAATCCCAAAGAGTACCTAGAAGGCTTAAACAGATGTGGAGAACCATTCCGTTGTGCATTCTATGGACCTTATGGCTGGAAAGAAACAAGGCTTACTTTGAAGGACATAGAAATAACATTATTAGAATTAAGAATATATGTCTTCATAATCTGTATTTTTGGTGTAGATGTATCCAGTTAGGAAATTTGAATCAATTTATGGAGTTTCTAGAGGTGTTGGGAGGGGAAGAATAGTTTGCTGATGTTGTAATTTGGGATGTTTTTTTGTAACTTTATTGTACCATCTTGGTACCTTATTAATAAAAGTTTTTCCTTATAAAAAAAATAATTCTGAAGAATCAGATAGGAACACCGTATCCCTTGGTCCTTGAAACACCCCCCCTCTCCATCTGGATCTTTTGTATCGTGTCTTTGGACTTGGGGATAGAAATGATGATTTTATCTTTGATATTGCGGGCAACAGGCACTAGTCACTGTGGCCAATAAGTTTCTATACTTCCGTGTGAAAAAGCTATTGGAATTTGATTTTTCAGAAGTACATTATTGTAGTGTGGGAATAGAACTGCTTATTGCCTCATTTGTCATGAATATGAGTTCTTGCGTTCCTACGACTTTCTGAGAATTTTGTGTTTCTGTTTCTGTGCAGAAGCATTCAAGTGGATATTGTACGTCCAGACTACAGATCATTCTGACGATGATATTTATTTTGTAGCGAGGCTCGGTGCTGGTCTTTCATTCCTTTTTTGATGGTTAGCATTTGGCGAAGGATAGGCCAAAGAACTTTAGGATTGTGAAGAAGTATAACTCAGCAAAGATGCTGTTCAACAAAGACATTGAAGGTCTGCGTGATGATGGATTTGATGGGTCAGTTAATGAGACTCAGATATTTGCAGACGTGTTCTTCGGAAACGAGAGCAGTACCAATAGGTGTCCTGTGGCCGGAGTTATCAATTTGGAGGGCGACATTACTAGCCAGACAGATGAACCTGGACATTTGTGTGTTGAGAATTCCGCATTGACGCTACTTCATGATTCTCTTGACGTAAAGGAAGATTCTAGAGAAGACCCATGTGAAAAAGAGCTAACCAATAGTCATGTGGAAAGGGTATCTGACCCATTAACTTCTTTGGATAGAGTACCTGCAGATATATCACAGCTACCCTCTTTCTGCCCCTCTCAGAGTGTGATATGTCATATAGTTGAATCTTCGAACCAAGGTGTTAAATCAAGTTCGTATTTGCGGAAGTGGCACGCTGTGCTGGACCAAAGTCACATGCTTGGTGAAGTGGATTCATCAAAATTAAGATTGTCTAAAATAGAAGGAAATGGATGGAAGGATGTAGCTGGTAAAGCAATTGCATCACCTGCTTCTCAGGAGAGCTATGCAACTAAGTTGTTGGTTGGTGGTGTCGCAAAGCCGTCAGGGATTCGTCGACCACCCAAGCCAAAGTGGAGGGACCATTGCTTTGTAGAACTGGATGAAGCTGAATTGTCAACGATTAAGGGTTCTCCAAATGACCCTCGCCCTCTTCTCCGGTACCACATCCATCGTTTGCTCAGAGCAGCAGGATGGGTAGTTGGAAGGCGTAAAAGAAATAATAAATTTCATGGAATTGGTGAGTATGTTTACAAGTCACCTGAAGGAAGACCAATCCGTGAATTCTGGAGGGCCTGGACCTTGTGTGGGCAGAGTGTGTTTACTTATGCAGATTGTATTTTGCCAGAAATGGATTGTAGGTTGTGGTCTGATATGCATCAATTTTTGGGTGACCTATCTGGTACAGTGATGGAGATTGAAGAAAAACTGGATACCTTGGAAACAGCTTCTGCATTGGCTCGGCTTTGGTGTCTCCTTGATCCCTTTGCAATTGTGGTGTTCATTGACAAAACATTACGCTTTCTCAAAGAAGGAAAAACGGTTAAAGCCAAAATGACTTTGGTCACCACTCCTATTAAAAATGACACATTAAAAACTGGGGGCACTGCAGGAAACCTGTTTGCTGAGAGGTTGTTGCAGAACCAGCCTTGCAGCTCTTCTTTAGTCTCAGATAGTGCATTGACAAGCCTTGAGGGAGATAAATGGATCCACAAGGAGCATGGTGATGAAAGTTCCCTCAGCTTAACGAACTCACATATGGGAGAAGGCAAATATCTGAATGACGTATCTTATTATTATCCTAATGAAAGATCCATGTGCTTAAGTGATACTGTCAGTGGCGATGCTAATAAATACAAGAAACTCTTGGAAAATGGTAAAGATGTCCTGGATTTAGCTCCTTTACCAGCTTGTGGGTCTGAAAGCACCAGTGAGCATGCTGGATCTTGTTTGTTTGAGGTTCCTATTATTTCAGGAAATGCACTAAGCTTGCTGGGAGGACCTAATAATGTTCTTACTCAGCAAGATAGCAACAGTATACCTCTTGCTGCAAGTTCAGTCTTGAAAAGGAAGGCCTCAAAGAAATCAAAAAAGTTATCAGAAATGGAATTTACTAACGGCTGCCAAGATGAGAAGTTTGGTACATCTTATAATAATTGTGGATTGCATGAAGTCAGTGGATCTGGCTTACAAATACATTCAAGACCTAAGGGATATTTAGTAGACTACCTGGGGAGAGCTAGAGGTCATCAAGGGCAGTCTTTCCATAGTTCAGAGTCTCAGGACAATACTGAACAGAGAAATTTTAAGAAGTATAGGCAGACATTGGCTAGTTCTAAGCAATTGAGTCAGTTTAATGTGCACATGAAGTTCAACTCTGGGAATATTGACAATGATAACTCTCTGCGAGGAAATATTGAATTTAAAGCAATTACAAATAAGCGCAAAATTGGGTCAAAGAAACTTAAGACATGCCGTCTTAGTGATGACGATCTCTTAATCTCAGCTGTAATTAGAAACAAGACATGCAGAACTGGCAACAAAAGGGGTAAAACTAAACCTCTGAGGAAAAGGAAGAGCCAGAAAAGCGGTTGCAAGTTGCTATTACGTAGCCTCAACAAGGGTGGAAAGCACTTCATCGAAGCAAAATGGCCTACCTTTGTCTCAAGAACAGTGTTATCCTGGTTAATTCATTCTGGGGTTGTTTCCCCAAATGAAGTGATCCAGTACCGGAACTTGAAGGACGATTCTGTGGTAAAAACCGGCGTAATAACTAGGGATGGTGTATTCTGCAATTGCTGTGACAAGGTGCTATCCATCTCTGAGTTCAAAAGTCATGCTGGTTTTAAGCTTAATCGTCCCTGTTTGAATCTTTTCATGGAGTCTGGTAAGCCATTTACCCTATGTCAGCTTGAGGCTTGGTCAGATGAATACAAGGCACGAAGAGCTCTTCCTCAAACTGGCCAAGCTGAGGAAAGGGACCAAAATGATGACAGTTGCGGGCGATGTGGTGATGGTGGCGAGTTGATATGTTGTGATAATTGTCCAGCTACCTTTCATCTAGCTTGTTTGTTCACACCGGTTTGTCTTTTCACCCTTTTCACTTGGTTTACTATCTCTAGCCAGTTTGGTATTTTTATCTTGCCTTGAGTGCATCCTTTTCTTGATCAACATTTATGTTTAACCCATTTGTAAATTGTAAAATGTCAAAGACCCCTCCTTATGCTTTATGCATGTGTTTCATATATGGTTTTGCTGACATTATATTATGAAAGTATTTTTTCCTAGGAAGAAACTATACTTGTCTGAAGCAGTTTTCAATCTGTCTTATTCTTGAAAAATTCGGTTGTGTTTTATCATTAGAGTGCTGGTGAACAACCAGCATCAACTTTCTAAATAGGCTATCCCATATGTAGCAACAGGTTCCTTAGACACCCTCAGTGACCAACGTAGAGTGGTGGTTAAGTTTATTTTGAAGAAGACAGTAATTGACCTCTCAAAGTTGCGATTTATCTGTTGAAGGTGAAGCAGTATTATATGCATTTCAGAAGAGTGCGGAAGCCCAAAACTAGAACTACTAAATCTTTAACAAAATTCTTCTCCATGTTTTTTTTGCTAGTTTTTAAAAAAAAAACTGTTGAAAGTGGTCCTGGTAGCCCTGATCTGATGGATTAATCTGCCGTTCTTTGGCAACCAATGATGTTTAACATGTTCAATGTCAATTGGGACTTCAAGACTTCGGTTGGCCTCTTTTTAAGAATCTGACAAGTTTATTTGGCTGTCCCAACTTGTATTTATCTACATTTCACTTGGTGGCAAAATTGAAGTGTATTTATGAGCCCTTGCTTAATTAGAAAGTAAGGCAGTTCTATAGAACTTAAGAAGTATGCACTTTTTCCTATTTTCTCCCAACTCTAGATTTGATTCCTCTCACCATTGTGGTAGATTCAATTTGATCTTAATATTAAAAACATCCCAATTTCGTTCCAGGTTTCAATCTACTATCTTAAACACAAAGAAAATTGCTCAAAAATAAGTGGCATACAGATGGACCATATTAGGCCATTGTGGTTCGAGAGGAATGAGAAGGATTCAATTTGACCTAAATGGGCTTTCCTTTCCTTGTTATTAGTTATTCGAATCTTCTGCTTTAATGCTTGTCTGCGAGTTTCTTGAGAGGTATCACAATAAGTTAATTGGTCGTTCTATTGGATCTGATACCGTATTTGTTCGCCATGATATAAAAGCAAATTAATAGCAAAGAGTCAGCTTAAATTATTGACCTATCAGATGAAATAGCTAAGAGATGGCTTGTATGACAACTATTATTTCACACTTGACACATTTATCATAGATATGGTGATCTGGGACTTGGAGGATGAGTTATTGGCTAGAGACGTAGCCCACTTCAAATGCCAAAGCTTGTGTTCTACTTTTCGGTCTTATAAGATTTTCCAAAATTATGTCTTAAAGCCCTATATAGTGATAATCTAGGTTTTCCTGATTTTGGTTGTTTTCTGACCCATATTCTGTTGTTTCAGCCACTTTTGGGCCAAATATCTTATTTTCAGTTTTTCACATGTTTTCCTATTCTATTGGTGCTTTACCTAGTCATTTGGGGATTAGTTTTTTTCCCACAATATGAACAGCTGCACTTATTAGTTTGGGCATATTGATGCAAATACAGTTTATTTAAGAGTTTCTTTTGACTTTTTTGGATTTCAAGAAGTTTTCATGCTGTTTGCCTGTTTCAAATGGAGAACTAAGACGGCGGAAGCCCTTTTTTGCATCAGTCTTTACTTATACTTAATTTATTGACTTCTCAGTTGGTTGACATATTAACATGTTTGAAGTCCAACTGAATTATCTTTGTCCTGCTTTTTGGTACGTCTCTTAATTCCTAATTGTGACGGTGTTTAACTTTTGGTTGTGGTGTAAATCACTTTGTTAATCTTTAGCAAAAGTCACTATCTTAATGATCAAGAAACATAAAGTCATTTTGTTAAAACTAACAATCACATATTTTGTCATAATGGTGGTAATTATGAATTAGTCAAAATCAAAATCAGTCTCGTAGAGCGAGCATAAAATGTTAGCTTGCATAATGCGTGGACCCACTCTTGCCCTATATATAGGCCTTAAACTTCAAGGTAGACGGCTTAGCTTGTTTGTTGCTATTGGTAAAATATACTTTGGCTAGTATGATTTTGCTTATCTTATACTTCATCATATAGAAGACCATCTCCATTCCTTGGCAAAAATATAAAAATAAATAAATAAAGAGATAAAAGAAAAGAAAAGAAAAGAAAAGAAAAAGAAAAGAAAAGAAAAGAAATCTCTGTTATAAATTGAATCAAACAAAAAATAATGGACCTATATCACCATGTCTTCCAGGTCCCAGTATATGATCGTTTCTGTGAAATCAGTTAACCGTCTTTTTCCTTACTGGCTAGTATCTAAGATGATTAGTGTATTACTCATGTTGCTGCGGTAGTTTTTTATGCCCGTAATGCTCCATTGCTTTTGAACTGGTTTTGATGAAATCGATGGTAGTGATTTGATGTTCTCATTCAGATTGGTTTGGTAGCTTGTATTGTCTTTTCTTCTTGATTATTTGTTTACTAAACTTGTTTTGACTTTTCTGCATGATTATTTGTTTTACATTGTTCTTCTAGCTTTTTTTTTTTTCCATTGTCATAAATCGTACCATGTTCTTCTCTACAAGCCTGCGCTATACTCATTTTTTCCATGACCGTGGTGTCCGGGTCAGCTTGCGCTCACCTTGACTAATTCTACGAGATACCTGCTATCTCCACCAGCAACAGGTACAAGGTAGTAACTCTGTCCACCAAGGCTTGAACAAATGAGAAGAATCACCTAGTGTTTTTTGTCTCAGCTGGGTTTTGAACTTGAGACTTCATGATTCTCAACCCACTTCCTTGACCGCTAGGTCACACCCTTGGGTGCTATATTCGTTTACCGATGTTGTTGTGGTTTCTGTTTTTGCACTAAGGCATGAATTTACTATATTCCTTCTAAAATATCATATCCCTGGTTTTCCTTTGATTTTGTTACGTATCATACATTGAGTACTTCATTTTGTTTTGAAGATACTGGACAAGAGATATAGATTCTAGTAGATTAACTTTATCATTTCTTGTTTCAGGAACTTCCTGAAGGGAGTTGGTATTGTCCACAGTGCACTTGCCGGAAATGTGGGGACGTGGTTAAATATAGTGAAACATTGAGGTCCTCCAGTGCATTAAAATGTTCACAGTGTGAGCATAAATGTGCGTACTCCCATGAACTTGACTTGATTGGTCTTTTTGGTTTATGTTCTTTTCCCGTTGTAGGCCTTCAAATGTCCGAATATTGCTATTGGAGCTTTGTGTTCACTTCTTACCATAATGCACGGTCCCAAATAATACTAAGATTTTGAGTTTGGCATACTTCACAAGCCGCAATCAGAGAGTTGTCTTCTTTCACATATTTAGTTGTGTCATTTTGGGTGGGTGGGTGGGAGGTATTTCTTCCTTCCCAAATTTTCCTTGTTTTTTTTCTGTTACTAAATGCCTTGATGATTTGTGAACAGATCATGAAGCATGCAGTAAGCTAAGGGTTACAAAAGGTGGAGAAGCCTCTGATACGTGGTTCTGCAGCGAAAGCTGTCAGGAGGTGAGCTCGACATCTCAGCTTTACATCTGCTATTATAAAACAAGCTTGCTCAGTGATGTAGATCCTGAATGCAATTAGCTTACGTAAAATGAGTCGACTTTTCATGTTTTTGTCTCTTTGAAGGTTTTAATGTGGATTTTTTGAAATGCTATCTGATGGTTATTAGTTCCTTTTGCATGCAATATGACTTAGTGGAGAATGTGATATGACTGCATTTTGTTA
This sequence comes from Nicotiana noctiflora, assembly GCA_032618575.1. Taxonomy (NCBI): domain Eukaryota; kingdom Viridiplantae; phylum Streptophyta; class Magnoliopsida; order Solanales; family Solanaceae; genus Nicotiana; species Nicotiana noctiflora. The sequence continues at coordinate 66,954 of JASVEL010009155.1, read as the reverse complement.
ATGAATCATCTCAGTCAGTCTATACTCTACACAGACGTAACAGCTAAACTAAGAACAAGAATTCTTGCACCATGTACAGTAATATTAGAAAACCTCTGTTCGTTTACTGCCAGAGTACTATTCTGTGGCTTTGAAACATCAGTTACAGGTCTGGCCTTGGATTAAGTTCACCTTTTAGATCTTTTCTTTGATAAGTGAATTTAATTTTATCATGAAAGAACTTCACCCAGTTAAGTCTTCTCTTCTTTTGATGGTTTCCCGAGGTTCTGAAATATTTGTATCATATTCATGTTTTTGCAGTTCTGCTAGTTTCTGAAAGTTTTTCAGTATGCATTAGCAAAATGCTTTGAATGTGGCTCCACTATTAATTGGAGTCATTAGGGATGGCATCATGATGGAATAATATTATTCAATCTGTTGGCCGAAGATTATACAAGAGGTTGTACCGGTTGGCCAAGGTGAGGGAGAGGAAAGCCTGCGATTTAGACCAAGTTAAGTGCATCAAGGACGAGGATGGAAAAATGTTGTTGGACGAGGCACTTATTAGGAGAAGATGACAGACATGAATGAGGAGGGGGATAGACACAATGTGCTGGGTAAGTTGGAGCACTCCGAGAGTAGGCAGGATCGGTAGGGGAGGTGGAAGGGGCGATGCGTAAGATGTGCAGGGACAGAGCGACGGGGCCAAACAAAATCCCGGTGGAATTCTGGACAAGCGCGGGTCGAGCATGTTTGGAGTGGCTCACGGGGCTGTTTAATGTTATTTTTAAGACAAAGAAGATGCCCGAAGAATGGAGGTGGAGTACGATGGTTCCGCTTTACAAGAACAAGGGTAATATCTAAAATTGCAATAATTATAGGGGTATTGGTGGTGGAGGCCAGGGTGAGGAGGTGCGTGTCTATTTCCGAGAATCAGTTTGGCTTCATGCCGGGGCGTTCGACTACGGAAGCGATTCATCTAGTAAGGAGGTTAGTGGAGCATTACAGGGAGAGGAAGAAGGATTTGCATGTGTTTATTGACCTTGAGAAAGCATACGATAAAGTTCCGAGGGAGGTCCTGTGGAGGTGTTTGGAGGATAGCGGTGTTCCGGTAGCGTACATTAGTGTGATTAAGGATATGTATGATGATGCTAAGACTCGGGTGAGGATTGGGGGTGGTGACTCGGAGCATTTCCCTATGATGATGTTGTTACACTAGGGATCAGCTCTTAGCCCATTTTTATTTGCCTCGGCGATGGATGTATTGTCGCGTCACATCCAAGGGGAGGTACCTTGGTGCATGCTATTTGCCGATGATATAATATTGATTGACGAGACGCGTAGCGGAGTTGACGCGAGGTTGGAGGATTGGAGACAGACCTTGGAGTCTAAAGGTTTCAAACTGAGTAGAACCAAGACATAATACTTGGAGTGCAAGTTCAGTGACGTGACCCATGATGCAGACCCATGATGCAAACATAGAGGTTAAGCTTGACGCTCAAGTTATCCCCAAGAGAGCGAGTTTAAGTATCTCGGGTCTATTATCCAAGGTAACACGGAGATTGACGAAGATGTCGCGCATCGCATTGGAGCGGGATGAATGGCTTCCGTGTGTTTTGTGTGATAGGAATATACCGCTAAGACTTAGGGGTAAGTTTTATAGAGTGGTGGTTCGACCGGCTATACTGTATGGGGCTGAGTGTTGGCCAGTCAAGAACTCCCACGTGCAGAAGATGAGAGTAGCAGTGATGAGGATGGTGATATGGATGTGTGGGTGTACCAGGAGAGATAAGATTAGGAATGAAGATATCCGGGACAGAGTGGGAGTAGCCTCCGTGGAGGACAAGATGCGGGAGTCGAGGCTGAGATAGTTCAGACATGTTAAGAGAAAGAAGCATTGATGCTCCAGTTAGGAGGTGTGAGAGGTTGGCCATGGAGAGTTTGAGAAGAGGTCGAGGTAGGCCTAAGAAGTATTGGAGAGAAGTGATTAGGCAGGACACGGCGCTCCTTCAGCTCATTGAGGACATGACCCTTGATAGGAATGTGTGGAGGTCGAGGATTAAGGTAGAGGGTTAGTAGGTAGTTTATAGTTGTTCACCGATAGTCTTAGTAGTATGCATGTCCCTTCGTATTTTTAGATTTTTATTATGTTATGTGGTTTTGTTTGTCTCAGGTATTGTATTTCATGTTGCTATTATTTGCTACCACTTATCCTTTATCTCTCCCTTTTTCTTTTGTCTTCCATCTTTCTTCCTCCCTTGCTTTCCTCTTCTTCTTGCCCTTCCTGCCCTTCCTGAGCTGAGGGTCTATTGGAAACAGCCTCTCTACCTGCATTAGGTAGGAGTATGGTCTACGTACAAACTACCCTCCCCAGACCCCACTTGTTAGGATCAAACTAGGTTTGTTGTTGTTGGTCGAACCGAGGGTCTATTGGAAACAACCTCTCTACCTGCATTAGGTAGGAGTATGGTCTACATACAGACTACCCTCCCCAGACCCCACTTGTTAGGATCAAACTAGGTTTGTTGTTGTTGGTCGAAGATTATGATTAACGAGAAAATATGACAAACCTTATATGTGAACTTCTTTAGAAAAGGAACATTACGAAACTTTAACATGGTTAATCTGTAGTTCGTTTAAGTAATTAGTCCTCTAGGCGGTGCTGTGTTTGATGAGAACACAAAATCTAGGAATGCCGAGTACTGCTGAAATAAATACTAAACTTTATTGCAAGCTTGATTATGAATTATTTTGGTTGTCTTTTGAAAACTTAGGATTTTTGCAGGTATATGAAGGTCTTCGCTCTCGAATTGGGCTCATTAATCTTCTGACTGATGGCTTGTCGTGGACTCTTCTGAGGTGCATTCATGGTGATCACATAGTTCATTCTGCTCAGCGGTTTATTGCTTTGAAGGCAGAATGCAATTCAAAATTAGCAGTTGCCCTTACGATTATGGAGGAATGCTTTCTTCCTATGGTGGACCCGAGAACAGGCATAGATATGATACCCCATGTAATTTACAGCTGGGGGTGAGTAACTTCTGTTTGACATCAGCTTTTATTGCGCACTGTTGTGCTTTCCTGTGTGGTGTATCACTTATTTCTCCACTTTATTTTATAGCAGTTTGTGGAATTAGCTATAAGTGGTTTTTGCTGAACTCCCTGCACTTGATAGCTGAGGCATTGTGCCTAACGTTTCTTGTTCATTTAGTTCTCATTCAAAATAATTGAATGAAAGGGTTAAATGGGAGGTTTAACAATAAATTTATGAATAATAATTATATTTTATATTGAAATGAAAGAGAACAACCTTATAAGAAATTTTTTATCTGAAGCATTGTGTTCTAAAGAGTATGGCAATATCCAAACAAATGGATGGAGTTTCATCGATTCAATGAGCCAAAACAGATGGAAACTTTTTTCCTGTATCCATGGTGTCATTTGACTAGTTCATATCAATGTTACACAATACAATGATACTTAAGTGGTGCTGTCAGACTGATCCTTAAAATCCTACAGATCACAACTTGCACGATTAAATTATCATGGATTCTACACAGTGATCCTGGAGAAAGATGACATATCAGTAGCTGTAGCATCAATAAGGTAACTCTTTACCATCTTGAAAGAAATTGCCCTTTATCTTTGCTTATTCCATGAACTCCGTACCTCTAAGGTAATGTAGATATTCTCGGTGCATATGCATCTTTTTTTGTTTTGCTTTGTGTTCTTTTACCGTTTGATTGCAGCATGTTTTCCTTTGTTCATTATTTTAAAAAAAGGACAAAACGAAGAAAATAAGACATTATTGGAATTGAAACTATAGAAGGAAAAAAGTCACATTTCATTCAGTGTTCCATCTTGATCTGATCTTTCGGTTTGTATGCTATGTTAGTGTTTCTTACTGTAAACCTTTCAATTCAAAATGTATTAAGTATTATCTTGTCTTGTGAGGTTTGCTCCCTTTCAAGGTCTCAAGTTCGAAACCCACTGGATGCAAACAATTTCTGAGGGCCATCGGACTGGGTAAAACCTGAATTAACCGTGGTGCACTTGCGGGAAACTCTTTGCCGAGGGCCTGTGCACCCCCCGGGATTAGCCAGGGCTCGAAGAGACTCGGACACCCGGTGCAAAATAAAAAAAAAAGTATTAAAAGTGTTTTTTCCGATCGGCTGCTTAAATTGAGAGATTAGGCAGTGTTTTAGTATCAGATGCCTATACACATATTGCCCACACATTTTAGGTTGGTTCTTTTGGTTGTTGCTTGTTAGAAAATTAATTCCTTTTGGAATTTCTTAGAAAAAATGTTCAACTTTTTCATCTGGAGGTTTCTGTATAACTGGTGCATTCATGTCTATTAGGAAAGGTGCTTTGAAGAGAGAGATTAATAGTTGTTGGCTGAATTCCTAAACTACTACTATCCAATTCCTACATTTAGTATATGGGGATGCCACAAGGAGTTATATTTATGACTTTGTTCGCAGATCCTAGATCATTGATTATGACGACCCGTGGCCAATGGTGGATCTATGTTTTGGAGGTATGGGTGCTTCAGCACCCATTGACTTTGGCCAAATTGTCTTACGTATGCATAAATAATACTTCAAAAGTCTATAAAGTGACCAATAGCACCCACTATGATGAGGTCCCAGTGGGTGCTCATAGTGTGGAATGCTTTTGTAGAGCTCTCTTCTACAAAGGTCTTGGTTCAAATCCCTCTGGAGGGGAATTCCTTTCCTTATTATCACCTATGCTTGGTTCAAGTCGTTCCTTCTATTTTTCTCATGCTCTATTCAAAAATTTGAACTAAGTAAGATCATTCCTTTTCTGTTTCACTTTACGAGCAAATTCCTTAATCAAATTTATTGTCCATAGTTAGGAGTGAAACACCTAACGTGTAGTATTAAATGTTTAAGAGTGAAACTTTATGTTTTATACTTTTATTGAATATCTTTTTGTAACTTTGTACTGTTGTTTAGTTATTAAATGTTTAAGTACAACAACAACAACATACCCAGTAAAATCTCACTAGTGCGGTCTGGGGAGAGTATAGTGTACGCAGACCTTACCCCTACTCCGGAAATGGCGGAGAGGCTGTTTCCATGAGACTCTCGGCTCAACAGGAAAGACAATGATATCCGAAAAGAAATAAGCAAAAAGACACGTAACAATTAAAGATACCAGAAAGAAAATAACCACAACAAATAAGTGAGAACAATAACACAAAACTATGCAAAACACCAATGTGAATACAACAAAGACCGCTAACAAACCTAACGAAACTCTAACAGACTACCTGGTACAAAGAGGGAAGAACTCTCGACTACCCCTTAGCCTACCATCCTAATGCTCGACCTCCACATGTTTCTATCAAGAGCCATCTCCTCGAAATTTGAAGTCGCGCCATGTCCTGCCTGATCACCTCGCCCCAATACTTCCTAGGCGCTCTCTGCCTCTTCTCGTACTTGCCAAAGTCAATCGCTCACACCTCCTAACCGTGCATCTAGGCTTCTCCTCCACACGTGTCCGAACCATCTAAGCCGCGCTTCCCGCATCTTATCGTTCACGAGAGCCATACCCACCTTCTCCCGTGTATCTTCATTCCGAATCTTATCCAGCCTAGTGTGCCCACACATCCATCTCAACATCCTCATTTCTGCTACTTTTATCTTCTGGATATGTGAATTCTTGACTGGCCAACACTCAGCTCCATACAACATGGCCGGTCTAACCACCGCAACTTACCTTTGAGTTTCGGTGGCACATTCTTGTCACACAGGACTCTAGACGCTAACCTCCATTTCATCCATCCCACTCCTATACGGTGCGTAACATCCCTATTGATCTCACTGGATAATTGATCCTAAGTACTTAAAACTCTCCCTTGGGGATGACCTGTGAGTCAAGCTTAACTTTCACATCTACCTCCCCCGTCACATTGCTGAACTTACATTCTACACATTCTGTCTTAGTCCTACTCAACTTGAACTTAGATTCTAGAGTCTGCCTCCATACCTCCAGTCTCCCATTAATGCCGCCTCGCGTCTCATCAATCAGAACTATATCATCAGCGAACAACATACACCATGACACCTCTCCTTGGATATGGTGTGTCAGTGCGTCCATCGCTAGAGCAAATAAGAACGGGCTGAGCGCAGATCCTTGGTGTAATCCCATAACCACCGGAAAAGGCTCTAGTCACCTCCCACAGTCCTAACCCGAGTCATAGCTCCATCATACATATCCTTTATCGCCCTAATGTAAGCCACCGATACACCTTTCACCTCCAGACACGTCCAGAGGACGTCCCTAGGGTCCTTGTCATATGCCTTCTCTAGGTCAATAAACACCATGTGCAAGTCCCTTTTTCTATCCCTGTATAGTTCCACCAACCTCCTGATAAGGTGGATAACTTCCGTAGTAGAACGACCCGACATGAACTTGAACTGGTTTTCCGATATAGACACCTCCCTCCTTATCCTCATTTCCACCACCCTCTCCCAGACTTTTATGGTATAACTTAGTAACTTGATATCCATATCTGCTTTGTTCTCTTTGTCTTGAAGATAACATTAAACAGCCAAGTCAACCACTCCAAGCCTGTCCTACCTGCATATCTCCAAAACTCTACTATTGTCAGGTCTGGTCGCTTTACCCCGACTCATCTTACCCATCACACCCACGACCTCCTCAACCTTAATGTGCCTACAATACCTAAAGTCTCGGTGACTCTCGGAGTGCCCCAATTGCCCTAACATGATATTTCCATCCTCCTCTTCATTCAAAAGTTTATGAAAATAGGACGGCTATTTGCCTAATCTGGGCATTTTTTCCCAAGTTTAAATAGAGCAATATAAACTTAGTCTCATCTTATTGTAAATGGTTGCATCGTAAAATCAAATTATTGTATTTGGAATACTTCAAGCTAACGTAACACTTCATAAATTTGACTATTCCGTATTTACTTTGTATGTCTAAACCATTAATTTGTTGAAGTTGTAATTATTAAGATTGAGATAGAAAAAAATCCCAAGAAGTTTAAAGGTGAATAATTGAATTAAACAAAGAATATTTTTAAAATGAGATATTCTTTTCACCAAATTATCTATTTGAGAGGCCATACTTCAATGACTTCCATATTTTCTTCTAAATTTACTCAAATATAATTTGAATGAATAAAGTGAAAAAAGCTAAAGTAAACAGAACTTATTTAGTTTTGTGATCGTTTGTCTAGTTATAACATAAAATCCTAGTAATTCAATCTGATTTAACTCAAAAACTGATCGATCCGACCCAAATGAATGCCCATGTTTAGTTTTTGTGCCACTGTGAGTTTACACTAATATCAGTGAAGTTCCCACGATTTATAAATTCGGGATCTGCCACCGTCCGTGGCTACCCTTCTGGCTGTTTAAAGAAACTGTCACTAAAATCAGGACAAATCTTTCTTATTTTTTTCCCATCAGGACAAATCTTTCTCTGATCAGAATTTTGGTTCTTATGCAGGATCCATGGAGTAACAGTTGCTGAGATGCCCCTTATTGCAACATGCAGTAAATATCGTCGCCAGGGAATGTGCAGGCGCCTACTGAATTCTATACAGGAGGTAATTTGACCAGGAAACAGTGTTTTGAACTCTGGGGGTCCCGTACAGTTTTTTACTTATTGCCAGGCGGCACATAAGCCCTTGCGAGATTGGCGTAAATCCCATGAATTTTTTAATAGTACTAATTATTAGTAGTCGGAAAATAAAAAATAACAAAAAATGCATTAAAATTACATTTTAAAGATTAAACAAACCGCTGAATGATTTAACATAAATGCTTAACATGCTAATAAACATATGATAGTAGAGAAGTGTATAAGATATCATGAGATACGAGTCAGCTAGAACATCTTAGCAACCCAAATATCAGAAGAAAAAAAATATCATAATTTATATAGAATATGAGATCTGTACCTTCCGTCAATTACATAAACCTAGAAGCATTTTTATTATGATAATTAAAATATTTTTCTCTTCAAAGACTACTCTTATCAATATTAACTTTCTGATTTGAGAAGAAACCAAGTTCCGAATAAATCAGAAAATTGACATTTTGTCTAATAGGAATAATTTGCAGTACTTAATATGACTCTAGCATTGTTCTAAGTTAAGAGTTGTGCCAGAATTCTGACTGATTTTTCCTTTAGTGATGAAAGTTTCTTCTGATCTCAAGTAGTTCCTGGTATAGCTTGATCTGATAGATGTAGGTAATGTTGAATCTCATTAAGTTGCTAAATCTAGTCCGTAAAAGACCATCTATCTTGACATGGCAAATCTCCTTTTTTCTTAAAAAGCAGAGAGAGAGAGATGGAAGTTGCCTACTTTCTGTGGTTATGGACCGAGTCTAGTTTATCATCCCTTTCTTGTTACATGCACTACCTTTTCCTCGACTCTGTGGCTTTCAATGCATATCATCTTTTATCCATGTATGCTTATCACTTTACCTTGATCATGGCTTCTAGATGCTAAAGTGTTTCAAGGTTGAGAAACTTGTAATATCAGCTATTCCAAGTTTAGTGGAAACATGGACTGCTGGCTTTGGCTTTGAACTCTTGGAAGATAGCGAGAAACAAAGTTTAAGTCATATCAACCTCATGGTGTTCCCGGGAACTGTGTGGTTGAAGAAGTCTTTGTTTCAAGCTGCTGAGGCAGATCAACTGAGTGGTGAGTGCTTAGTGTTTATTGTTCAATTTCAAAGAGATCTTCTCTTTTTTAAACACAACAATCTGGCGAGATGCTAAAAACTGGAACTTATATGTTTCATACTTGAAAGCAGTTCATCCGGGAGAAACAGCATCCTGCCACGAAAATGGCCTCACCATTATTGAGCCGATTCAACATCATTTGCCATCTCAAGATGCCAATGCAGGAGCTGATGTCAGACACCTACCTCAGTCTGAGATTTTGCAATTCAATGAAGATCAAGGTGGTAATAATCTTGATGGTCAATTTTCCATGACTTCCCATGAGGAATCAGCTGTATGGTTTATGGAAAACAAGATTCTCGATATAGAAACTCATGAGCCCGGGCAAGGTTGTGAAGGAAATATCTGTCATAAATATTTAGAGCCTGAAACAGAAATCAGGAAGTCGGACTCTAATGAATTGCAACTAGAGGAAGTCCCAGATGTTCATGATCTGCGTGGTGAGTGTTCAAAACTCTCTCAGGAATTATCGGCCGTGACGTTTAGCAGCCACCGGGAAGTAGGTTGTAGAGTAGATACTTTGCAGATACATGAGGAAAGACAGTTTTGTTTAGATGAAATGTCACAGAGAATTAATGTATTCCAAGGGAACGGGAAATGAAATTGATTATTTTTTAGTTCTTGTGCATAATGCTAGTGGACTTTGTCAAAGGGAAAATGAAAGAACTACTATGAGGGTAAATAGGAGTGGCAAATGGGTGGGTCCGGTTGGATATAGTTTGGGTCGAAAACAGGTAATGAAAAAACAGATCAATTATCCGATCCGATATATATTTAACAATAATTCAAGACTGATGAACAAAACTTGAAGAGAAAAATCTGAAATAGCCCCCAAAAACAAATCAGCTAGCAATCCCTAGACGCATTAGAGACTTGTTTAAATTGTAGAATACTCCATCACACTATTCCTAGTAATCTAGTACTTTTTATGATAATATTACTTTGTCATTCTGTAATTATCAATTTTAACAAAACATAATGTAATTATCTTCGTCTGAAATGAAGGTTGACTGATAAGCTCTATGAAAAGGTTAACCTCACTCTCTAATAAGCATTTCGTTTAGAATTTACCCTGCATCACCAAGTGTACGGTTTCCCCTCCACCAACTCTGTTAGTTGTAGCATCTTTTTTCCGACTCTTCATAGCCTACTTGTAGGATCTACTTTACGACTTCACTGTCACTAGAATTGTATGTTCTCATCTCGCCAAATATATCTCTTCTCTCTCTTTTTATCACTTTTCTCTAGCCTACTCTCATTCATTTCGAAAGGTGAAACAAAAAGAAACAGACAAATAAATGAATAATGTATGTATATATAAAAGTGGGAATAGGCAAGGTCTTTGGCTTTTGTTGCCTTTTCCTCTTATTTTTATTTAAGTAAATTAGCTCCATAATAGATTGAGTCTCTTTGATTGCCCACTTTTATTGTGCTCTTTAAACCATCCAGTTTAAAAACTCCAAAAGTCAATTTCTGAATCCTTAATCTACTGTTTCAATACTTTCTTCTTCCACTATAATTGCTTATTAATTGATATATTAACATATGATGTTTAGTGCTTAAAATTTAAAATCAAAACCAATCCAAATAAAAATTAAATTAATCGATTTGATGCGGTTTTTGATTTGGATCGATTTTCCGTCCAACCGTGAACACCCCTGCCTATAACCAGCCAACAAAAGTAAATATAGGAATGGAAGTTAGTATAGCAAACATTTCTATGAGTTCTTTGGATAGGCATGGATTTTTGATGTTTTGGAATAAAGTAAAGCTGTTCAATTATGTGTTTTGTTATTGGCGATGCCTTTTTATCTTTTGCTCTATTTTAAGATTTTTTTTAGGTTTTGCTTTAAATACTTGGGTTCTGGATATATAATTGTTATTACGAGCAATTGAGCAACGAAGAGATATGTTGTGGCGATTTGGAGATGTTTAGACTGCGTCAAGGTAGTGTTTATACATGGAGTTAATACTCTCGATAATTAATTGATCTTCTTCTTTTTCTCTTATTTTTTTGCAATAATATCGTACACGGTAATATAATTTTTATGATATGTCTAAGATTATGGTTACTGTTATTGCATGTCATTCATTTTTCAGTTTTATGTTTCTATTACTTTTACGATTTCTACAGGAGCTATTGATGAATTCTCTCCTCTTGTTTTTTCTTACTTTATTTCGTCTTTTTGAGCCGAGGGTCTATGGAAACCGCCTCTCTGCTCCTATCGGGCAAGGGTAAGGTCTGCGTAACATTACCCCCAGATCCCACTTTGAGGAATTTTTCTAGATTGTTGTTGTTGTTGTTGTCTATGAAATCGTGAAAACATATTTTTTAATTTGAATAACACCTTGATGTAGCTATCGTTAGAAAAGTGAATATTCTAAGAAAATTACCGTCATTTCATCTTTTCTTGCACTTGTACTCTATTTCAAGAAAAAAACTTATTATCTTCATTTTGTTTTCTATATATGTCTATTACCCAAGATAGTTTTCTATCTGTGATTCATCTAAAATATTGATATATTTAACCCCAACTCGTGTTGAAACTGAGATTTTTATTGCAGGTCTAACAAGTGATACAAGTAAAGATAAACTTTATAACTACTACTATTATTATATTATTACAATAAATAAACTATATTATTTATAAATAGCATTTAGCCGTAATGAAATGCAAGAGAATTTAACGTGACTCTCCACAAATCTCATATATAAATTTGATTAAAATTTCAAAAGTATATATATATATATATATATATATATATATATATATATATATATTATTTATAAAATTATTTGAGTACAACAGAGCGAAGCGCCAAGAATTTCACTAGTGTTACCTAAATTTTTGTGTCTCAAAATGTAAAAGAGGTTAGGAAACTAAAATGAATACCAATTCGAAGAAGGAAAAGACGGAAGAAAGGTGAAAGACGACCCAACATAGGCAGAACAACAACAGAGGAGAGGTTTTAATATAACTTCCAAAATGAGAGCTTACCTCAACTACCAACACCAATTTTGAAACGTAAAGTTTGCTCTTCTTCCCTTTCTCCCCCCCTAAACCCCCGCACTCACTGAATCTTGAACTTTTCAATCTCTGTAATCCATTGTCCCATTAAGCTTCTTACTAATTCACACATCAATATTCAATACCCAACACTTTAAAAAACTCATAAAATCTCACAAATCACCATTTTCTTCAACTTCCAATTCCCAAAAAAGACAAAGAAAAAAACTTTTCTCTTTTAAATGCCTTCATCTCCTAAATCATTCAATGCTTGGCCATCTTCCTCCCCCCTTAACTCCCGCAGATCTACGGTCGTGATTCTTTGTTCTCTTATCGCTCTAGCTGGGTTTGTATTCGGTTTCATTGCAATTTCGAGGCAAAGTTTGGGGCACAAATGTAACTATGCTGAACCTCGATCTGTTTCTGTTGTGTGGGATAAAAGTTCTAGTAAAGCTAGTGAAGCTATGAGGAAAGATACGGGGCTTTTAGATGAAGGGCAAAAGAGGCATAAAGTTATGGGCTTTGTTGGGATCCAAACCGGGTTCGGATCCACTGGCCGTCGCCGGTCTTTGCGGCAGACTTGGTTCCCCTCTGATCATCAAGGCCTTCAAAGGTATTACCTTTTGTTTTGTTGTAATTTGTAACGAATTTAATTAAATTAACATTTTCTAGTTTATTGCTCTGCTGTTACTTTCCATAAAACCTCGTGGAAGACTTAGCAAAGAAAATGACTCAATGGAAGCACTTGTAAATATACGTGGGATTAAACTAGGTAAATTTGTAAGAATAAGTGTGCGATTTACAAATTACAGAGTGTTTAGTATTCAAATGAATTGACAAGAATAGAGCAGAATGAATTTACTATATAAGTTGTTCGTTTGATCATCAAAATGAAAATATAGTTTAAATGGCTTTAATAGAGCAGAATGAATTTACTTTCTGCGTTGCACTACTCGTTTAAGCACTGTGATATTATCAGCTTGTGTCATGAAATTTGACTAGCAAGAACTTATGAGGAACAAATCGATGTGTATGACATGCATTTACATAAATTATCTTAATTTAGCATGTTCAAATAGAGCTATTCATGGAACAGCATTATCTTGGTATTGTCGAATTGAATTGGAAGTTTCTGGCCTTCTTTATCCAAAAGGTGAGGCATTTTCTGTTCCTTTTGCAAAAAGCTGTTTTCCATTTTCACTAAGCGCTCAGAGTGAGATGTTTCATTAATGAACTCTATGCAATTCCCTTATTCATCATGTGTATATGCAGTTGTATTGCTTGATCTCTATGCATTTATGAAACTATTCTTTGCTAAACGGACTGAAATGGAATTGCAGGTTAGAAGAAGCCACTGGCTTGGCTTTTAGATTTATAATTGGTAGAACAAGTGATAAATCCAAAATGGCAGAGCTTAAGAAAGAGATAGCGGAATATGATGATTTTTTACTATTAGACATTGAAGAGGAGTACAGTAAGCTTCCATACAAAACGTTAGTTCTGGCTCTCTTATATATTCACACCCCTCTTGTTTGTCATCTATACTTACTCAAGTTGTTTTTACAGCATAGCTTTTTTCAAAGCTGCCTATGCGCTTTATGATTCTGAGTTTTATGTTAAAGCTGATGATGACATATATTTGCGGCCAGGTGACTAGAACTTTGAAGCTTTTTCTATTATTACTGTTCTTTACTTGAGGTTCATACTATGCATTTACCTTGTTCTATAATTTTGATGTACTCAAGTTGCATTAATATTCCATTACAGATCGCCTTTCACTTCTTTTGGTCAAAGAGCGTTCTCACTCACAAACATACCTTGGATGCATGAAAAAGGGCCCAGTTTTCACTGACCCCAAGCTCAAATGGTGAGTCTAGTAAGTTTCCTAGATGCTGATATATTCCCAGCATGACTTTATCTAGTTCATTTGCTCTATATACGTGGAAGCTTTTTCTCTCCATTCCATCTTGAATTGCTTTGTACTGTTTTGGAGGACTAATAAGATCAGAGTTTGGATATATTTTGGTTGATACAAGTAATTATTATTGATTGCAATATAAATTTAAGCTCTATTGCTTGGACCTGGGTGTGGGTACCGGATCAGGGTATGGATCTAGAGGTTCGATACTCCATAATCTAAAATTTAGGATTAGGGTGTATGGATCAAGGTACGGATACAGGTGCAGGGATGCGCTTAAAAATAAATCTATAAAAATATCTGAAGGTATGAGAGATATTCTGTATCGCAAACCAATCTCTCTACCTTCACAAGGTAAGGATAAAGTCTTTATACACATTACCCTTCCTAGACCTCACTTGTGAGACCACATTGGATATGTTGTTATTATGAGAGAAGACACAGACTTAGTTGATACAAACCTATGAATAGGAAAACGAAGACGGGTGGATCTACGTACCTCGAGAATAGAAGCTAGAGAACCTAAGTCTGAAGAAGAGTCTTGGTTCGAAGTATAGGGAGATATTGTATGAAAAACTTATAGGTAATGGAGTGCAACCACTAATTCAATTTGTCATTTAGGGGGTGCGATGGCTAAACTGAAGAGTGTGCGACATAGAATTTAAGTAGCTGGCCAAGTTACTACACAAAGTCACCTTTCATAGGGTTACAACTTGACTCTTAAATCGGCCATGGTAGCGGATCCGAAAAATTGGAATAAACACTTGCCTAAAAACAGAGAACTATATAAATGGTTAAGGAGATGAAGATGAACCGGTGTTATTAAAGGCGAAAAGCGCAAAAAAGCTCTAAGGTCAATTGGGGCTTTAAGTGCAAAGCGCAAATAAAGCGTGAGCTTAATGAAGAAAGGCACAAATAGAGAAAAACTACAAATATGTATGTGTAGTCCAAGAATAATATCTATAAGTATGAATATCAACTATATGCACAAAGAAATTGAAGAGAATTTACGACAAAGTGAAATATCTATTGTTTAATGTCGCATCTTCCGGATTACGCTCGTTAGCAAGGGAAAGTATGCTTTAGAGCCTTGATGACAACAGTGAAGCGCCCTTTAGCGAGGCGGAGCGCTAAACATGTTTTGAGCCTCGCTTCAGGGCTTGAGCGTGCCTTTGATAACACTGAGATGAACTAAGCACGCTAATATCAGTCTTGTTTAAGCTTAGGACGCCTAGGATGCAAACTGCGCTTGGCTTAGGCTGTGATTAAGTGTAGACATACAAGGGCCTCTACCTTGAAAAGGATGCTAAACAAGCGAAGTGTCATATGAATTGTAAGAAGCCATTGTAAATGAATTTGCTACTAACTAAAAATAGGAAATTAGAAATTTAATACAAGAAACTAGCTGGTAAATCAACTGGTATTTTGCACCCGGAGGTGTGGCCTAGTTGTTAATGAAGTAGGTTGAAAATTACGAGGTCTCAGGTTCAAATCCTAGCGGAAGCCAAAATAACTATGTGACTTCTTCCAATCTATCCAAGCCTTGGTGGACAAAGTTAGGCTTACTTCTTACTGGATGCCGTACTTAACTGAGATTTCTCCCTGTCCCGAGAGAACCCGGAATGTTAGCGATTAGTTAGTCCGGGTCGGTACTTGAGCTGGTGGGAGGTAGCAAGTACTTGTGAAATTAGTCGAGGTGCACGCAAGCTGGTCAGGACGCCACGATTATCAAAAAAAGAAAAAATCAAATGGTTTTCTATTGACTTAGCAGTTTTTGTTCTTGTTCAAAAAAGAAAACCAGTTACTGAATCTGAATTAGAAATTTACTGCTTTCTTTGCTGTTTTATTTAGAAATTTGAAATGGTATTTTTAACTTGATTATTATGATATTTATTTCATATATTTCACTTAAATGTTTTTCTTCTAATTCTCATATAATTATTGTTTCTGTACTTATTTTTTCTTATATTACTTAGAAAAAACCTTTTTTTTCCCTTTCTTATTTTTTTTTTCAAAAAGAAAAAAATATATGTTTCTTCATTAAAGTCGGTGTATTAATTGTGCTTAGAACCCCAACAGGTCTTGGCTTTTTAACGCTTTCTTAACTTATGCCTTACTTAAGTATTTGGTGGACTGCCTGAAAATCCAGTGGGTCTTCTTTTTATATGTTGATATTGAATCCTGCTCTTTCTTTTAACCTCTGTTGAGAAGAGCCTTCCTTTTATCCCTACCCAAATCTCCCTGCAGATACTCATTTTATAAGAAGGATCAAGACTATTTAAATTTAAGTTTTTTTCGAGTTGTATCTGAGAAAAAAATTGCACTGATAATGATGTAGCTAACAAATGCCTAACTGCACTTGTGCCATCCAGTTCCCTATATACTTCTAGGAATTCTCTCCTCTTTTTTCTTGAAGTAAGTGACTTTCATTGAGGAAAAGTGGGTAAAGACCTGTTATTTACTGGATTACTTACAATTGATCATCAGTAGAATATATGTCTTGCAATACATGCTGTGAAGCCTGTGATGATGGTAGATAAAGAACCTAAAGTTTGTTTGGTTCGGTGGAGAGAGAAATCAGAGTAGCTTTGAAGGGAAAGTTGAGTTTAATACTTAACCTGAAGTGCAAAAGTTGTACTTAATTGTCACTGCGATGTAATCTGAAAAGTCTGCTGCAAACAACCACAGCTGTTAAAGGAATGGTTCAATCTCATACCAGTTGGCAATATGAATCCTCTATATCCTTTCCACCTTTTTTGGGCCCGTTTTATCCCATACTTAGTATTATGTCTTTTAAGAAAAATTAAGGATTCTCTAAAATTGGAGGTTTTCTAATCTCATACTTATCCATATACTGACAAAAAAATTCCTAAGCAAACTAAAAAGACTCGTGGAGAATAGTGAACTTAATTTGCAATTATACACGTATAAGGATCATTTGTTTACATAGTGTCTATTTTACGTGACAACACTGGGTGGATCTTGAGATATATATTACCTTATCTTTAATACATTCAATCACCATAGTATTCCACCTATATAGCAAAGCATTTAAATGTCAATGTAGGAAATGATTAAACTATCTCTAATGACATGCTCTTGTTTTATTCTCTATATGTGCTATTTCGCACATGTCAGAAGTGATCATATTTAAAATTGTCTAATTTTATATGACCTCGCGTCCATCTCTAACATCAGTATTTCAACAATATTATCTTGTGAATATGTTAACTATTAGACCCTCAACATTTGCTCCAGTATAAACATTTTTGGTTTCGCAATTGACAATCATACTTACCTTTCACTTTGGTAGGTATCTTACTACTTCTGTAGCACTTCTCTATTTCAGCCATCCTATTTTAATTTTATTAGGATCTCATCTGCTAATAACATACAAAACTGAATCTATCAATCCAAAAAAAAAAAAAGACAGAAAGAAAACATACAATAGTGAATCTCATCTTATATACTATTGGTTTGCTCAATCACAACTAGAGTAAACAAGTACCATCTCAAGGCAGATTCCTGGTGTAAACCTACGTTATGTGAAACCCCCCTGTATCTTCTCAGAAGTTTTTTTCCTATGACAATTTCATCATACATACCCTTTGTGGCATTTATGGGTTGACTGAATCGTAACATCACTAAATATTTGGTGACTGTCTATCATATGCTTTCTATAGGTTAATAAATATCATGTGAAGAGCCTTATATTTTCTTATGATAAATTCCCATGATCTTCTTAGCAAAGATATACCTCTGTATATTATGAAATTTTGTTCTGCTTAATTGTTGAAAAGAAAATAAAGAACATAGATGCACTTTTATAATGACTACATACTATTAAAGAATTTATTTTGTCTATTACTGGTAGTTTGGTTGTTGTTATCATCATTGTTGTCTCTGTGAAACTGATGCAGGTATGAACCACTTGGATATATGCTTGGAAAGGAGTATTTTCTCCATGCTTATGGTCCTATTTATGCTCTTTCTGCAGATGTTGTTATGAGTTTGGTTGCCCTCAGGAATAACAGGTGAGTTGGCTTTATACAAAATTTTCTGTAACTGATCTATTTAGAAGTGCACAATATCACCCTTTTTATTTTAGAAAAACTAGTAATAGACTAATAGGTCACATTTGTAGCTGTTGAGTATATTGCATCAGGAATATGCTCCTATTGGTCTGCCAGGTTGACTCAGGAGGACCTTTTTTTCTCAACACATAAGATCCCAACTTCATTTATAAGATAGCATAACATCTTTATTATAAAAGCTGGATACATATTACACATCAGACTGCTTTTAGACCTGTTTCTTTATTTTACCTCGACCTTTTGTCTCCGCTTATTCTAGTCAAAGCGTAATAGCTCATTATTTATCTCCTCTTACTGTAAAATTTTTCAGTTTCCGAATGTTTAGCAACGAGGATGTTACTATTGGTTCCTGGATGCTTGCGATGAATGTCAATCATGAGGATAATAGACAACTATGTGAACCAGAGTGTACCCCTTCATCCATTGCTGTGTGGGATATTCCGAAGTGTTCAGGTCTGTCCTATTCGACAAATAGCAAATGAGCTTTTTGCTATTTTGGATCTTGAATCTGAACATGCAGCATGGGGACAAATGGCAAATAAACCTTTTTTCTTGATGCATGTTGGATCATGAATCTGAAATGTGCTGCACTGTAAATGGGAAATTTTGGCGTTTCCTTCACATGATACATATTTTAGTAAAACTATATCTGATACATAACTATTACGTGTTGAGTTATATACTAACTGATAATTTTAGTCAGTCACATTATATGATTTTATTCCAAGGCTATGGAATCTGTTGCCTATCTGTTACTTGTAGCTTAACACTTGATTTCTTGATCTCCTTGTGTAAATGTGAATCTTGGTTGTCTGAAACAGCTACGCTTGATAATATTAATAATACCCCATATCTTTTTTTACATAATACCTCTTACATTTTCTATAACAGATACTTGCCCTTGTACTGGCTGTTAAATCACCACTGCTCCAGTGTTAGATGTCTTTACAATTTGTTTCATCTCACTACTTGTTCTCGCTGACTAGCTGATGCCCTTCTTGTATTAACTTTATCCTCTAGGTCTGTGTAACCCTGAGAAGAAAATGTTGGAACTTCATGCAAAAGATATGTGCTCAAAGAGTCCCACTCTGCCAACAGATGAGGATGATTAGAGCTCGTTGCCGGCAATCACAGTAGGCTGGCAGATTGTTTACAGATTGATTCATTCCTTTTGGTTAATGGGCTCAGTCAATGTTGCTGCTGGAAGTTGTCTCCGCTAAAAGTCATGCCCATTTTGTAAGTTACCTGTGCAAGAGTATTTGAGGAAAATATTTTTTCCAGTTGTCGCATTTATAGATCAGTTTTTTATAGCAATAGGAGATTTATGGGAGATTATGGGGGACTATAGAGGTAGTTTGTAGGAGCAAGAGATTACCTTAGTCCTTCCGTTAATAGAGTGCTGTAAGTGTAAGGTGACCGCTTGGAATTTAAACATGGGGTCAGTTACTTGACATTCTGTGCAAATAGTGTACTCTGTTGATTACCATACACAGTTGTTATTTTGAGGTCCTATAACAGTTCGATACACTGAGAGGAAAAGATGGTCATAACAATCTATGAACAATTCCAGATTTTTTATAATTCACAAGTACATTATGGTATGATGATTTTCGGCATCATTTTTGGCTGCTTGTTGGTATTTATCTACCTTTTGAAATGTAAATTATCTTTTAATGTGAATACATTTTGGACAAAAATATTTCTTGTTAAAATACGAAAATATTCGAGTCAATGTGTTAAGAGTTCAAAACTTTTACAAGTAAAAATCTAGCACTTTGTGCAAGAATGTAACTGTTTTTTGGAGTTAAAATGTGCAACTCGAACTCCGGAATTTTCGTGTTTTAACTAGTCCCTTGATGAGCCACACAAATGTGTGGCATATTATGAACCAAATATTCTGAAAGTATTTTTCTTCCATAGATTTCATGCTAGTCAAATGATGCCGCATAAAGTTGGACGCAGGGAGGAGTAGTAAATTGACTGCTCAATTTAAACAATCTTGTATACCTGTGCTGTGGCTAGAGCTACATTTTGCAAACGCCAGGATTGAACAAGTTCAATTAGATATTGGCTCTATCCCTCCATAAACGTTGCCTCTCCTATCATGTTATCTATCCTATGAACCGAATACACTACATGTTTCATAATATATTATCCACCAAGCTTCTTTGATCGAAGAATTTAAGATATCTTAGATAAGATTTTAAAAAATTAATTTGATAGGCTAAATAGCTTGTTGAAGCTTAGAATTGATAGCTATATTAATTCGAACTCTAGTACATTATGAAAGTGATATAGTATGTTATTAATCTTATTAGTTAATACTCATAGTATCAAACAATTTGGTATGTTTCAAAATGAAAATTAGGTGAGAGTTCACGATTACTTCTCACCATGCTATTAGGGCTGTCTGAGGGAGGGTATTACCCGTACCCGTATCGGTACCGATATCGCACTGTATCGGTTCAGACTTCAGATTGGGGGTAAAGATGAGGGATTTAGGTAAAGAGTGAGGGTAATGAGAGGGTTGGTACCAAAAAGAATTCCTTTAGTATAGGTCCGGTCGGTACCCTTAAGGTATAAAACCAGTACCCTTAGTTTTTTTAAATTTTAGTCTAGCCATTTTTGTACTGCCAACAGCCAAAAACGGCTATTTTTGCCTCCCTAGCCCCTCAACACCCCCTACCCCTAATTTATGTTTTAACCCCTAAGTTTGTTTAGTTACACTTTGGCTCTATTTTAAAACTATAAGTACCGTATTTCATTCTTTTAATTTTCACCCAAACCTTTCATATCTCTCTCTCAAATTGCAATTAACGTTGCACTCATAATAATTTTCACATTTATTTTTGTTATACTTATTTTTTTATCTATTGTAATTTTAATTAGTTATTATTAAAAATAGCTCCTACATTATAAAAACAAAAGTGTGTAATAGATCTACTAAGGATAATGCTAAGGAGGAGGCGTAACGACCCGATAAGTTATTTTATATATTTGAGCCGCGTTTCCCACATTTGATGCTCCACACATGTGCATTTGTGGTTTTAGGACTTGCCAGGTTGGTTGGTTTTGTCCCGGGAAGGTTTTGGGTTGATTTGGACCCTTTAGTTCTTGACTTAGAAGCTTAAGTTGATTATATTCACCAATGGTTGACTTTTGTGAAAATGACTCCGAAACAGTATTTTGATGGCTCCGATGAGTTCGTATCGTGATTTTTGGAATTAGGAGTATGTTCGGAGTCGAATTCAGAGGTTCGAAGGTTGATTTGTATTGTTTTGCCTAAAATTAGCAATTTAAGATTTAGAAGTTTGATAATAGGTTGACTTTTGGCTCTCAGTTTCGAAATTTAGTTTTGAAATTTGGAATAGGTCTGTTATGTTATTTAGAACTTGTCTGCACAATTTGGTGTCATGTGGAGTTGATTTGATAGGATTCTGACGCTTGGTTACAATTCTAGAAGTTCTTGAACTTTTCTTTGAAATCCATGCGTTTTGATGT
Organism: Nicotiana noctiflora; assembly: GCA_032618575.1. Classification (NCBI taxonomy): domain Eukaryota; kingdom Viridiplantae; phylum Streptophyta; class Magnoliopsida; order Solanales; family Solanaceae; genus Nicotiana; species Nicotiana noctiflora. The sequence continues at coordinate 45,703 of JASVEL010009155.1, read as the reverse complement.
TCGAGTTATAGATGTTATTTTTGTGCTTTGATCACTTGAGCGAGTTCATATGATGTCTTTAAACTTGTGTGGATGTTTGGTTTGGAGCCCCGAGGGCTCAGATGAGTTTCAGACATGCCATGGAATGATTTTGGACTAATCTGAACTGCTGGTGTACTAATGCCTCTAGTGTCGCAATTGCGAACACCAGATCGCAACTGCAACCTTAGTAGGGGGTCACATGTATTGCTATTGCGATGCCTAGGTTACAAGTGCGAAGATGGTGTGGGAGGAGTTAGTTTTGCATTTACAACGTCTTTGTCGCTTTTGCGAGGGAAGCAGTCTTCGCAAATTGCGAAGCCCATGTCGCATTTGTGACTTCCCACATAGACTGTCAGTGCCACAATTGAGAGGAATTCTTTGTAATTGTTCGTAATTAGGAACCCAGTAACGCAATTGAGATATCTGCAATGGCGACTCTGAGTTATTTCCTTTTAAACACGATTTTTTTCACTTTCAAATTTGAAAACCCTTTCGAGCTGCATTAAATCTTTTTATTTATTTAAGAGGGTTTAGTGGAGGTTTGTTTAAAAAAGGGGTGTGACATCTCTGGCGACTCTACTGGGGAATTGCAGGTTCTAGCTAGTACTTGATCTTGTTGGCTTTTAGGATATTAGGTTGAGGTTTTTATGTGTTTTGTTTGCTTTATTTGGTTTTTATTTTGTTATATCTTTTATTATTTGCTAGTTGCTTATTTGTTTACGGTTTTTCCTTTATGTGTCACTGCTTTATAAATTGTCATCATTTGCATAACCATGGGTCTTCATTGTGCAACAAGTCTTCCGGAGTACGTTTGAGCGTACACGACCTTTTCATGAGTCACCCGTGTCTTTAGGAGGGTGGCGTGGGTGCGTGGAGTAGGCAGATAGCTAGAGCAGCCGCCATCGACCACGTGCCGCCCCGAATTGCCTTGTTAGTGAACCCCCAACTTAGGTCAACCTTTAAGTCACTTTTATTTGCATCATGCCATTTACACCTAGCCAGGCTCGGTCCTAGGTACCGTGTCCCTTTGTAGGAAGCCTATCCAAATTTTGTCAAAATGGGCCTGCTGCCCATAAAGACATTCAATCATCCCAATATGTTACATGTTGCATCTTTGAGGGTAAAATTGTCATTTAGCGGACCGATGCTTGGGAAAGAAGGGTGAAAAAATAAAGCAAGTAGGGTTCACACTCATTTTTCTTTCATAGTTTTTCAAAAATCCAAAAGAAGAAGCAAAAGAAAATCCAAAAAAATTTTACACTTCCCCATTATTTTCAAAAGTACAAAAATATATGAAAAAAAAAATCCCAAAAAGATTTTACACTTTTTCATTATTTTTCAAAAAAAAAAAAAACAAAAATCCAAAAAAATAAAAAGAAGAAAAAAGAAATTCAAAAAGATTTTACATTTTCCATCATTTCCAAAATTCAAAAAAAAAAAAAAGAGAAAAAAGAAAATTCAAAAATATTTTACATTTTCCTTCATTCTGAAAAAGACCAAAAATATGGTTTTTACAAATTAGAAGCATTTTTTTAAAGGCTTTCTCCCATGTCCGATCTTCCCGAACTATGCGAACCTGATTCTCGTTTTTTAGGGCGAGATGCGTAGGCAACCCACATAGAGTCCGATCTTTCTAGTAAGCTATAGGTTCTTGGCTTTGCGGGGTCTTAGCCAAATCTTGCATGTCTAGCCACTTTTGGCCACATCAGCCATTCTTGCAAAATGGGATCATTTTCGCGAAAGTGGTTTAATACATCATGCCTTGCTCTCAATGTGTTCTTGCCTCCTTAGGTCTAATTTATGTCCAAAATATATCCCCTCTCAAAAATACCGTTTTTCCGTGTCTATATACCAAGTAGGGTCGGGCCCAAACAATTATACCTTCTCCTACGCGAAAAAAGACAATATTTCACGTATGGACTGCCGCGGCCGCGATGTATACCTCAGTGACGACCGCAGAAGGCACTGGCTCAAATCGCGGCTCGGACCGTGGTGACGACTGTGGTGAACTTTATATCACATTTTCACCCTGTTCCGTTTGGAATTTGGAAAAACATAAAAGATGAAAGTTGTAGTCCTTTGAGTTAGCTTTCCAATCATATATTGTGGAGCCCACATGCAGTTATGAGCAAAAAGTTATATCTGTTTTACTAGATATTGCGCAATATGCATCCTTGTGTCTTCGTTCGTACTTAATGATCGAATTTGATCCCCGAACCCGATTTTGGCTTAATTCCTTGAGCTCTTACTCAGACTTCAAATCTTTAAATCATTTAATTTCATTCTATAACATCTATATTACTCGGAATCACTACTACAAGGCATAAAATACAATGTTAGTGCAAAAAATTAGCGATTAAAAAGCGCAAACTCAACTAAAGTGCAGTAAATTAGAGTGTAATAATCGACTAAAATACGTAATTATATCCTATCATCAACACCTCACACTTGAAGCATTGCTCGTACTCGAGCAATCAAACTACACTTTTTTTATAGACACAACATTTTTAAACAATTCTCCTAATGCAGCACACCAAGAGTATTTAAACTAGACTAAGCACAAAAGCGTAACATCTTTACTTCAAGATTTGACTCACAAGTGCCATGCATTATTCACAACTCACCTACTTACTCCAATATATAGGTCACTGACATTACTTTTCCTTCATGAATCAAGTTCCCTCACACGACACAAGAGAGTAGTTCCACACAATAAAATTTAAGAACACTTAGGAACTCAAGATAGAAAGAATTCACTCACTCTCAGAAATAACATTCATATGACACAAACGATGCACCATAAGCTTTCCCGTAGTGTACTACTCCACTAATCGAGCTCATTCAATCTTGAATCAATTAGGACTTAATTTGGTTGTAATATCGGCTACAAGACGGGTATGATACATTATATAAGAGTGACTACACCTCCCTAAGCACTTTAATACATACATTTTAACATTTAAATCCTATACTTATGTCAAACCAAAATTCCACCTTCACATCAATATAAATTACCTCATTCTTCTTTAAGCACACTTAAGTCAAGAGCCACCACTTATAAAGGATTTTTTTTCACAACAATCCCATTATATTTTTTTTTTCAATTCAAGTGGCTCTTCCTTTTTTTTTTCAAAATAGTACACCTTTCGCCTTATTCAATTAGTTCCATCCAAAATCCAAACCAACCACCCCACACTTTAACTTTTACAAAGTTCATAATAATTCAAGTGCTCATGAGAGGTGAAAAGGTTCAAATAGACGGTTAATTCAAACAAATTGGTAAGACTTGTAATGTGGTTGCCAAAGGAAAAGGATTATAGGCTCAAAGAGGTTAACTACGATACATAACAATTAGTTGGGTAAAATATACATATATGGCTCAACAAGAAAACGCCTATATCACTTCCAAGACTGAACAACACTACTATTTTGCTTTGCAAACACACGGGGCAAGTTCTAGGCATCAAATGCAGTGCATTAAATAATGCAAAACCTTACACACACATGGCACATAACTCACTCAGGATTGGATTCATAGATACTCTAGTCAAAGCAGTTAAGTAAAGTCAAGATAATTTAATTTAAGGTACCTCTATAAGAGTAAACAATTGAGCCTAAACATCACAACCAAAGTACTCATTATTCTCAAGGAATTGCAAAGTCAAAAGATATTGCTTCAATTCAAAACACAACACAATAGCTCTTATTCCAAAAAAAAAAAACTAACTACACCTGATTCAAATAAAACCCTTGGAAAAGAACCATGGCCCAAAGAAAAACTAACGGGGGAGTTACTACACTACCTAAAATAAAATAAAAAATCTTTTTGGTATTTTATTTAGACTTGCTTCCCTCAAGAAAACTGTGTAGAAGATCTGCCATCGGGAAAAGTCCAATCTTTTCTACTAAAAAAAATTATTCAATTAAATTAACACACTAAAATTGCATAGAAAGTCACCCAGAAAATCTCCTCACCCCACACTTAAAATTGTGCATTGTCCTCAATGCATACCATAACTAATAAAAGGGTAAAAGAGACTTCCTGGTAGGCCAAAGGCCGAAGCATTAACAACTCATGGGGTACTCAGACTTCTCCCAAGATTGGTCCTTCCAATGGATTTGCATCCATGCTCCTAAAAAATAAAAAAACAATTGACACTACAAAAATAATATGATTAGAAATAAAATAAAATAAAGCAATAAAGTTGGGTTGCCTCCCAAAAAGCGCTTGATTTAATGTCGTGGCGCGACGCGAATCATTTTTTGCCTCCACCTCGAGCTTATGAATTGAACCCCCATTTTGGCATCAAGTTTTCGGCTATGCTCCAGGGTGGAGGAACAAATCTAACTGGCCCAAGCAACTATTGCACTATTCTATACTTCTTGGCTTTTAGATGAGGTATGTAGTCCTGTCTTTCTGGCAAGAAAAATTCCAGAATGTAGGCACCTTGTTCCTCATTTCTTGACTTCTCAATCGGCTCTGATGACTCTATTTCCATACCGTCATCCCAGCAAAATGTAGAAAAATATTTGGAGTGGGACCAATGCGCTCAAACACATGAACTTCGGGACTTTCAACATCCTCAACATCAATGATACTAGAGTCAACAAAATGTGTATCCTCAATATCCTTGGCCGACTCTAGTCTCAGTTCTTCAACATTGACATCTTTACATTCAAGTTGGCTTGGTTGTTGATGTTCTACTCTGACCTCTCCAATTAACACAAATTCATGCTCTTCTTGGCTACTATCCTCAATATTGGCTTGTTGAGCATTAAATGCTCCAACCACTTGATTCAATTGAGCCTCCAACTTGCAAATAGTTGCCTCTCGCCTTTCTATGTTCAATTGTTTCTCATTGTTTTGTTCCAAATATTACTTTAGCATATCCTTGATCTCATTCAGGTCCGCATTTCCAGGTTCTTTGTTCCTATTAACTTCACAAGAAAAGGTAGAATCATCATAGTAAGGGATTGAGAAAAAAATAAGAAATATAAGCACAACCATGAAGGTGTCCATTTTGACAACCACACACATCACACACATTCCACAAATAAGATTGAGTTGGTGTACATAACTCGCTATTAGAAATGTTTTGAAAATTTTGTCACGGGTAGTTTTCTTCACAATATGTATGGAGATCAATAGTAGAAATATCTACACCTAAATTCCAATAATTCCAAGATGCCATGTTTTTCAAATCAACATATATAAAAAAAATATAAAAAATAAAAATAAAATAAAAGCTCAAACTTGAACCCTAGCAATATATACAGCTACAACTACACCGTTAGTTCCCTGGCAACGACACCAAAATTTGATCACGCCCAACTCTGGTCCTAAAAAGGATAAGCGGTCGCTGCAAATATAATCCGGTCTAAAAGTCCGGAGTCAAATCCCACAGTGAACTAAGGCTTAGCTGTATCTGTTTAATATCACAATAAACAGCTGAAAACTAACTATGCTTGACTTGTAAACAATTTGAATAAAGTTCTAAGGTAATGGTTTCCCCCGCTGTTGATTTCCTTGGCTGTATATTTCTTATAACTGTGACTTAGTTGCTTTCATCAATCATGAACTCTCCAGCTACCATAAATCTCTCTCAAATAATTATGATAATTTACTAGACGCACTCTCTCAAGCTACGCTAGCTAGATTCACATTACAGTTCACTTAGATTGCACCTGAGGTACCGTTATCTCTAATCCAACCTCTAAACCCTTGGTTATGACTCTCGTCTATACTATATGAGTGATGTTGTTCAAACAACTACCTAAATATGCACTCTCTCTCAAGCAGATATATAACTAATTGAGGATCTTTTTAATTAACCAAAATCAAAACGTAGTTGAACAAATAGAGATTAACAATCAATTCAAAACTATATTAATATTACAACCAATTCGTCCCCAATAATTTTTGCCAAAACCTTAGATAACAAATTAGCTATTCATAATATTATGTAAAACTACAATATAAAAGTCATAACCAACAATGAAAAAAAAGAAGAGGAAGGAAAAACTTGTTGAAGAATTCCACGCCTTGCTCTCAATGTGTTTTTGCCTCCTTAGGTCTAATTTATGTCCAAAATATGTCCCATCTCAAAAATACTATTTTTTCATGTATATATACCAAGTAGGGTCGGGCCCAAATAATTATACCTTCTCTTACGCAAAAAAGGACAATATTTCAGGTCTGGACTGCCGCAGCCGTGGCGTGGACCGTGGTGACGACTGCGGAAGGCACTGCCTCAAACCGCGGCTCAGACCACGGTAACGACCGTGGTGCATATTATACCATATTTTCACCCTGCTTCATTTGGACTTTGGAAAAACGTAAAACATAAAAGTTGTAGCCCTTTGAGTTAGATGTCCAACAATATATTGTGGAGCCCAAATAGAATTCTGAGCAAAATGTTATGTCTATTTTACTAGACAATGCGCAATATGCATCCTCGAGTCTTTGTTCGTACTTAATTATCAAATTTGATCCCCGAACCCGATCTTGGCTTAATTCCTTGAGCTCTTACTCTGACTTCAAATCTCCAAATCACTTAATTTTATTCTATAATATCTGTATTGCTTGGAATCACTCCTACAAGGAATAAAATACACTGTTAGTGCAAAACACTTGCGATTAAAGTGCAAACTCAACTAAAGTGCAGTAAATTAGAGTGTAATAATTGACTAAATATGTAATTATAGCCGATTATCAGTCAGCATGTCAGCAAGCTACAATTTGCTAGGTACAAACGACAACTAAATCAGACCCTTATGAAGCTTTTCTCGGACAAAATGATAGTCGAGCTCGATATGTTTGGTGGACTCAAGAGAAACTGGATTGTGAGCTATATAGATGGAAGATTGACTATCACAATGAAGAGGAACTGGAATAATAGAAGGCAGAGACAATTCACTAAGCAATCTGGCTAACCTGGCCAATTCTGCAACAACTCGAGGCATGGACCTTTATTCCGCTTCAGCAGAAGAGAGAGCAACAATGTTCTATTTCTTGAACTTCCATGTAAGAAGAGAACCACCAGTAAAACAAAAAAACTACTAATGGACTATCGGGAAGAGGGACGGGTGGACCAATCCGAATCAAAATAAAGCTTTAAGGGAAAAATGCTTAAGCAAATGCTTGACCTCTCATTGTCGTAACCTACCTCTCATTGTCGTAACCTACGATATGTTGTTCTATGGCCATGATCATTATGAAATTCACACCAATAATCTAGATTTCTTTTGCTCGGGTCTAATCTCATTTATTTAGGCCACAACACCTTATCTCCCATACCTCATAAAACAACCAACAACTCGGAGGTAATGGCATTATAACTATTATCTCCAACTCTCGTATGTCTCATGGAATTGTCACCTTGTGTATCTCATTCCTTTCTGAATCAGATGAAGAACCCACATTTTTTTGTCTTGATCTCGATTCATATAGTAAGTTTTCTTGTTTGTGTGAGCACATGATTTTTGCACCGGGTAAATAATTCCAAAATTAAAATAAATACGTTTTTGAGTGCAATTACTTGCTTTGTTTGAAATTAGCTATATTTCGTGTGTTTGAATAAGTAAAAATTAGAAAAAAGTCAAAAAAAATTAGGCTAGTTAATTACTTTGTTTAACTAGTTAGATTTTAAGAAAATTAGCAAAAATAGTGTTAATTAGAAAAAATAGTAGAAAATTGCCAAAAAATACTAAATAATTAGAGTAAGTAGGAAATTAGGTTTTATAATTTTCCATAAAAAGAAAAAAAGAAAAAAAAAGGTATAAAAGAAAAATACATAAAAATCATTAAAACCAGAAAATACAAAAATAGATATATATATAGGTATAATGAATTGGGCTAGTGAAAATCCAATTGAGAGGCCCAATCTGCTAAGCCAAGTAATTTGGCCCGCCTGGCCTTTTAATTGTTTTGATCATAGCCGTCCATTTTTGATATATCCAACGGCCGAGAATATTAGGTGAGTTATTGGTTTAATTAATAATTAAGAATTGATCTGAGCCGTTCGTTTGGATTGATCTTAGGGTCAAAGATTTGGTCTCCCAGGGACACTGAACGGTGTCGTTTATGTAACGCATTTGGAGACCGTTGATCTTCATCAGATCAACGGTCTGGATTACCTCAGTGATACAGCCTATATAAAGCTTCTGTCTGAAGAAGCCGACCATTTTGCCAAAATTCGAACCCTAGCCGCCCCTGATTCTCTCCATCCTCATCTTCTTCAGACCTTAACGGCCATGGCGGCCACCACTCCCTACGGTGGTCGCCGGCTCTCCTTCATCCCTCCTCGCTCCTTCTCCTTTTTCTTCACCTCATAACATACCCAAAACCCAGAAAAACACCCTGTTCTTCATAAATCCCGGTCACCGGAATCTACGCCGGTGACCACCAAACAACGAAGATCCGCCTCAAACCAATGCCGTTCGAACCCCCGTCCCATGATCTACCCAACCATATAAGTCACCACCGTCGAATCAGCCTGGAACGTTTCGAATATCCAAAAAGGTGTCGCCGGAAACCTAACTCCGGCGACCCAGAACTAAACCCCTTTTGCCAAGATCTAACCTTTACCCCTTTGAATACCCCCCAGTCCAAACCAAAATCCATAAAGGCTCCATCTTGAGGTTAAAGCAGAAAACAGAATGAAAAATCAAAGAAAAGTCTGAAATAAAGAAAAGAAACAAAGGAAAAGAAGTCTGAAAAAGAGATTGATAAAGAGAGGAAAATGGAAAGCTTGGGGGACAGACCCCGCTAAGCTAAGTGCTCCCCTCCCTCTCTATGTCTAGCTTGGCTTTCATGTTGTCTGTTTGCTTCATGTTTTCCTTTTGTTAGGTCTAGTTTAATCTATCGCATGAATTAGGGTTATTTGGTGTTTCATCTTTGTTTGTTTCTCTGTTTTGAGTATTTAATCTCGATATCCCTGTTTTCTTCATCTGCTGTCTCTATTAGGGTTTCTCATCCTGTTGGTTTTTGACATCTCATCTATGTTTCTTATCTGTTTAACCTGCATGCTTAGTTTTGGTTTTAGTTTAGCCATTTGATTTTATTCTTCTTCATCTCCCGTTTGCACTAGGGATGTTTTCTTTGATATTGGTTGTCAATAATCTCTTACGTTCTTCTTTTCTGTTAGCTTGCATGTTAGTTTAGATTCGATATTTGGGAAACCTAGTCTAATGATTCTGATTTTCATTCTGTTCTTCTTCATATTACATGTTAGATTAGGGATTTTTCTTCATCTACGCTTCATGTATTTCCTGTTCATCTTCACTTCTACTATCTGTTCACTTGCATGTGTTAGATTAGGTTTAGCTTTTGAAAAGTTTAGGTCTAATGGTTCTGATCATTGTCATTCTTTTCCATTCTGTTAGAGCCATGCTTTCTCCTGAAATTTCTTTATGAGTTTACTTGTATGTGCTTAGTCGAGAACATGTCAAGCATAATTAGGACTTCCAGAAATCCTCTAAGTATAAGGTAGTTCTGACTAAACCTGCTTCATGATTAATTGACACATTGTGTTGTGGAGTCTGAGTAACAAGTCTTTGATTGAAATTCAACAATACTCAATCCCTTTCTCTGAGTTTTGATTAATAGATGAGTGATTCTGATTTCATAAATATGTGTGCAATTCTGTGAAAATGGCTATGTTTGCAACAACCCTATGTTAAGATGATTACTGTTAATGCCTTTCATACTTTAGGAGGATTGGTTATAGCTGTAGTGCTAGGTTTCATAATTGGTTAGTCTTTAAATAGGATAGAACTTAAAATGAACAAAATTAGGCTATAAGTTAAATAATTGGCCTAAGAATGGTTAACCTTGCAAAGGCTTGACCTATTCTATAAGGCCCTAACACACAGCCCACTTTAAAAGTGGTTGGTTGTGCAAAATGGCTATGTCTGCAAATGCAGACTAGCCCAGGCTCTCTTTAGAGCCCTGAACAGCAAAGTGGCCAAACCTGTAAAGGTTTTGGGCCCAGCTGTTCAGTACTTGGCTTTGATAGCCCAAGCTAAGTCTCAACTTGAGACTGGCTAGTTCTTAAATAGTATAAACATAATAATAAAACAGGCTAGTCCTGCAATTGGCTTTAATTTGTAATAACTTAGTCTTAATTGACTGGAATTAATTAAAAGTGGCTAAAATTGAAATAGTTTCTTAAAATAGAACTGGCCAGCCCTTAAATACTAATGCCAGGGCTGGTTATTAGTTAAATAGGTGCAAAAGATGCTGAGATTTAACCTAGGTAAGCTGTGTAAATAAGCAGTGCCCTTAAGGGCATAATTGGGTATTAAAAAGGTGAAATAGTAATAGTTTAGAACCTAAGAGGGTAAGGGAGTCCTTTGTACCCCTGATTTCTGCAATTTTGCAGAGATTTAAGGGTATAATGGTCTCCTAAAAATGGGAAATCTGTAAAAATCTCAAACCCCTAAGGTCATACTAGTAAAAACCCATAAAAAGGAATCTTTAGAACCTTCCAGCACATGCTGGAAGGATTTCTGGTAACTGAAATGGGGGCTTAAGTGTACAGTGGGTAATTTTAGAGGGGGAGAAGTGGGATAAAATCCCATAACTTTCTCCCCAAGTTTCAACCTTGGGTTAGCTATAAATACACCCCAAAAAGGGCTGAAAGGGGGGTCGAATTCTGAAAAATCTGAAAAAACACATCTAAACTGAAATTCACACAAAAGCTTGAGAGATAAAAATAGCAATAGAGCAATAGGATTTTCCGGAATTTTCGGGTAGAACTTGCTGGTTTCTATTGGTTTTGCTGGGTTCTTCTGCTCGAATTGGACTGGGTTTTTCTGTTGCATTGCTGATTCATACCTGCTGTTGCTGTGATATTTGGCTCACTGGATCTCACTGTTGCATTGCCTTGTTTGAACCTTTGCTGATTACTTGCTTCTGTCCCCCTAGAACTCATTGGTTCCTTTTGCTGAATCAGGTACCCTTCTGATCGATTGAAGCTGTAATTGATGATTTGTTGATATAGAAATGAAGATCGAGCTTGATTATATGCTACTATGTAGATTGTAGTTAGATATTGCTAGTCTGTTTTTTTTGTAATTTGTTTATCGTAATAGTCTGTAGTAGTGGAAAACATAACAAACTAATGATGTAATAGCTAGGATAAATAGTATAAATAGTGTAGTAGTAGTAGTAATAGCATACCACTTAGTATTAATTAGGTAAAAACATTAAAACATAAGTTAATTAATAATGGATTCAAACGGGTAATCATTCATCAATAGTAGATTCGAAAAATCATAATCATGTATTAGGAGACATTCAAATGTAGATGAATTTTAAAAATTGGAAACATTAGATCAAATAGTGAACCATTCACGATATTGTTAAGTATACTGTGGCGAACTGAAGTCATGGTAAAATCAGTAGATATGTATATACTATCAGGTCATTTGGTCTTAGATAAATTAGTTGTTCATTGACAAACAATTAGAATATTTAAACACGGTCTCACAAGTTGAATTGATTCGTAGCTCATTAACTTCTAATCTGTTATAGAATACTAGCGGAAAACAAAAGGGATAGCAGTGGTTTATTCATAAATGCACTAGTTAGTTGTAAATGGAGAATATTGATCTTTTTGTACAAATGATTTGTTTCTTCTATTGAATAAAAGTTGATTTGATTACATTTTTTTTTAATTCCATATGATCGCATCGTTTCCAATTCTTCTACTTTCATAGTTAATTATTATTAGTAGATTTGGGCCTAATACGTAACATGGGCCTAAACCATAATATGAAGCTGATTAAGCCGTTGAGCCGAAATTCAAAGAACAATCTGGACCTCGAAGGCTTGGGCATTTCAAATGTGCGTACAATAAAAGGAAGACCAGGCCCCAACAGCAATGGAATTCGAATGGGCCTGGAGCACTTGTGTAAATACGATTAAGGAAAGAACAAATGTAGAAAACGTAGCCAAATACTAGTATCCTTTAATGAAAAATTGGGATGAGCCTCGCCCGAATAACAAACACCGGGGCCCCCATTTAGTAATAGAATAACATAATAGAACCGGAGAGGCTAATAGCGAATTCCATAGTCTCTCCCAAAGTTAAAAGCATAGACTATCTTAAGGCACGATTTTAATATACCTTCCTATGAACGAGTGTGCACTTGGTGCGACTCAAATCCAAATCTCGGCAAAGCCGAAATACACCAAAAGTCATAGGCGTACTGGTTGCGGTATGACTCGAGGCGTGTTTCCGCGATGTCGCAAATTCCTAAAAAATAATATTTAACGTAAAAGCACATTATGTTGTGAAAATCTATAATTAAGTCAAACGAAAGTCATGAACGACAGTGGAGTGACCGTGCTAAAACCACGGAATCCGGGAGTGCCTAACACCTTCTCCCGGGTTAACAGAGTTCCTTATCCGGACCTCTGCTTCGCAGACATTTATAAGAGTCAAAATTCCTCGGATTCGGGATTAACCGGTGACTTGGGACACCATTGTCATTCCCAAGTGGCGACTCTGATTAATCTCTAATAAAATCCCGAACCGATTGTCCTTTAATTGGAAAAACTCCTTCTCTTACGTTATTTTATCTGCTTTCGGGTAATTGAGCGTCGGGGTATACCCTACAAGTGTATTTATACGCTTTAAGTATGTGGGGGTAGTAAAAAGGGAGGTGTGACAGCTCTGGCGACTCTGCTGGGGATCCAACCCTGAATTTCGATTTCGGGGTTTAAGAACTCGAGCTCCTTAGAACTGCCGTTCGCGTTTTTTGTTTGACTTCATTATGAGATTTGAATAACATGCTATGTGCTTTATCGCTTTGATATTATGTGAACTGTATATAAAACTGTGCCGAAAACCCTTCTCTCTTCTCCCCCGGGGATGTGCTTACTGGTTGAGACTCCCCTTTCTGTTAAAGTCACCTTAAATTAAGAAAATAGAGGCCGGATAAGTTACAAAGCCGATTGACTCCGCGGGTCACCGGTACGTAGCCCTCTCCTCGATTCGAGTTGTCCGCTCGGGTACACGGTCTAGCAATCCATGAAACCATAAGATTTTTGAACATAGGTCTAGGACGATTATTTGCATCATATTTGACTTAGGGGACTCAACACAGGGGTTGGGTCCGTCTAGGACAAGTGACCCGGTATTGAAAAGACCGAGCATGCTATGTGTTGCATTTTATTGTCCTTGATCGTTATGCGGACCGGCGAAAATCCCGAGATTGGAAAAATTGTTGAAAAAGAAAAAAGAGAGAGAGAAAAATAATGATTTGTAGAAAATAGGTATCCGGAAAATTTGAAAATTTGAAAAAATAGGTGAAACATTTTTTTGAAATAATTGGTCAAATAATCTGACCGAACTACGCAGGTTTGATTCTCGCCATTAGGTGGGATACGTAGGCAACCCTTAAACGGGTCCAACCACACTTTTAGAAAAAAAAAGACCAAAAAGATTTTCTTTTCAAATAATCGAGGTGATTGCTATTTTTGGAAATTGCCGAATGTTCCGAAAGGACGACGGAAGGCTGTTTTTGCAAAAATGGCCACTTCGAAAATCATTTTTCTGTTCTTTCATTCAAAAATTGAAAACTTGCATTGAAAAAGATTTTTCTTTCTTCTAAATAAATCACCTTAATAAATGTGCAGGGACGAGCACGATGATGAATGAACATTTTTCCCTAAATAAAATCCCTTTGGAGCTGAGATTATGGTGGCAGGACATGGGATCCGATGGTCAAGACTGGGTCAAAAAGTACTTAAAAGGCCTTACGGGGTTACTAGACATGGTTCCGCGAGGTGATGTGGTTAGAGCGTTGGTCACGTTTTGGGATTCGGCACACAACGTATTTCATTTCCCAGATTTTGAACTTACCCCGACTTTGGAGGAGATTGCCTTTTACATTGGGAAGACCGAGGTTCCGCTGAAAGGAAAATACCCGGTATCTCCGAGGACGGTGACAGTACATCGCTTCCTCGACTCTTTGAAAATTGCCCGGAATGTTCATAATGAAGATCCGGCCGACGGGTTTTGTTCTTTAAGCTTCATATACAATAGGTTTGGACACGTTGGGGGTTTCAATGATCTTACCAACAAATTATGCTGTAAGTCCAACCGAGCGAAATGGGAGGAACACCGGAGGTTCGCATTTTTGGTGGCATTTCTCGGAGTTGTTGTATTCCCGAGGAAAGATGGACATATCAATATAAAAGTTGCCGGAGTAGCTACCACACTGATAGTACAAGAAATGAAGAAAACTGTACTCTGGCCCCAATGATTGTTGCGGATATCTATCGTGCTTTGACTGCGTGCAAAGCAGGGGCTAGCTTCTTCGAAGGGTGTAACTTGATATTGCAAATCTGGTTAATCGAGCATCTATGCCACCATCCTTCATTCTCGAGCTATGGTTCGGCCGATCAGACATGTTTGGAAGAGTTCAATGTGAGGACAAAAGAAGTAAAGTTGCCAGAGGGAGTCCAAGGTTGGATTGTGTATCTTCGATCACTAACTGACGGTCAAATCAATTGGACGTATGACTGGTTACCTCTTGACGAGGTAATATACATGCCAACGGAGGGATCACCGTTTTTGATCATGGGTTTGAAGAGTATACAACCCTATGCACCATACAGAGCCCTGCGACAGTTGGGTCGGTGTCAGATTATTCCGAGAGATGGGGATCTCAGTGTGCAAGCTGTGGAGATTGGTCCAGACGGGCAATTCCCGGAAGCGAAAATCCGGCAAATCTAGAATGAGTGCCAAAATTTGAAGATTGATACTTGTGTGCCGAATAGAGCAAAGGGGGAGATATCACCTGGGTACTCCACATGGTACCGACGAGGGGTTGAACACGAACGTCTTTCAAAGAGACCTCACTTGCAAGACCTGATAGAGCAATCCGAGGAAAATCAGAAATGGGTGGCCAAGGAAAAGGAATACAAGGCAAAAATCAGTTTGTTGGAGGATAAACTGAGAAGTCTTCATTTCGAGAGTGGCTTGCAAGCAGCATCCGATGAAGTGGAAAAGAAACAGCTGAAGAAAGAAAATGATATGTTGAAGGCTCAAATAGCTCAAATGAAAATTGCATCCGAGACCCCAGTCCGTTCAGCCCGAGATGAAAAGTTAATTGAGATTCTCCGGCGGAAAGTGAATGACTATAGCTTTGATTTGGACGTGGCTGAAAAAGAGTTAGTCAAGGCTCGGAAGCAAATGGGCAGAGACGCCGATGAAAGAGCCAAGTTGGTTCGGCAGCTACAAGACAAGCACGATGTTGAAATAGCTCAGCTTAGAAGGAAAATAATCTCAGCCACAGTCAAGAGTAACAAGATTATCAAAGATCTTGAAAAAGAAAGAGGACACTGCTACACGACTATGGCTAGATTAGAATTGGAGCTGCAACAAGTGCAAAAGGACAACCAACACACCTTGGATGCTCGCACTCAACAAATAAGCCGGCTATTGCAAGAAAAGGGGGTCATCAGAGAAAAGATCGTTCGCATCGCCCAATACATCACCCGGAAGACTCAGCTTTGTGAAGATATGTCTCGAAGGACTTTTGTATCTGCAGTGAAGTTTTTTGTACAACAAGTCATGGCCGACCTAGATAGGCTTCAAAGGGGATTAGCATATAGGCCCGCGGCAAGGCCGAACGATGCCTCGCGGGCACTAGGTGCATTAATGTACTCTTAGGTCATGCATCATCTTTTATTTTTCTTTTTAAAACATCACTTTGTAACCAATGTTTTGAATTATCAATGAGAAAACAAGTGTTGTTGCCAATTCTTTTGCTTTATGTCATTTCCTTTGAATCCGCTAGGCAAATAAATAGGAACGTAATTATGAAAACGACAATGAAAAGAGAAAAAGCAAAAGAGAAAAGAAAAGAAAAGAAGAAAAGAAAGAAAGAAAATAAAAGAGCGGAAAAAGAAAAAGATGATTGAAGTGAGCAGCGGCCGGGATGATGCATAACGACTCGAGGAAATGTATTTGCTTTTAAAAGTCGTTGCATCTTATTTATGCGCTAACAACTAACGAGTGTTGATGTTTGTGAGTCCAGATTTTCTAGGCAACTGGCATACTGGCTACCCACCCATACAACACCAGGTACAAAAAGATGACAAAGGCTGTGTCCCAGGAGATCGAGGCAACCATTGTAGACCCTGCTCACGAAGAAGAGATCGTGGATGTGGCGGGGATGAAAGAAGAAATGTACAAGTTAAGACAGCAGATGGCTGAAATGTACCAGGCTTGGTCAAGAGGTCAACCACTACCAGCCTACCCTGCTAACCCTGCATATGTCCCTCCATTCAATCCTAACCCTGAGCCACCAACAATGAACTCGTCCTCCACCTACCCCGACTACCCTCACTACTATGCTTCCATCTCCCAGATACCACCACCTCCAGCCAAGCAAGCACCACCTCAGATACCGCAAGTCGCTCCTGTGTATGTGGCACCTCCGCCCGCTGTTATCCACAAATCCTCTAGTGAACCAATGTTTCATATCCAGGATCCTCACTACTACCCTCCGGAGCCGACTTTCAGACAACACGAGTCTCATGCTCCGATGATGGAAGCAAGTGCCGGGCAAGAAGAGATGGCTCGGAAAGTGA
The DNA here is from genome assembly GCA_032618575.1 of Nicotiana noctiflora. NCBI lineage: Eukaryota > Viridiplantae > Streptophyta > Magnoliopsida > Solanales > Solanaceae > Nicotiana > Nicotiana noctiflora. The sequence continues at coordinate 29,073 of JASVEL010009155.1, read as the reverse complement.
AAAGTCTTGAGAATGCTTTCCGCAATATGCAAGGACTAGGAGGGCAAGTGAGTGTAGCCTACAAAGACCTGTGTTTGTTCCCTGAGGTGCAGCTTCCCGTGGGATTCAAGTTACCAAAGTTCGACATGTATAGCAGACACGGGGATCCGGTAGCTCATCTCAGAGGATACTGTAGCAAGATGAGGGGCGCGGGAGGTAGAGATGAATTATTGATGGCGTACTTCAGCCAAAGTCTGAGTGGATCAGCTCTGGAATGGTATACCCGACAGGACCATACAAGGTGGTTTGTCTGGGATGACTTAGCACAAGCTTTCGCTAGTCACTTTCAGGTACAATTTGGAGATCATACCCGACAGGTTATCCCTTACCAAGATGGAGAAGAAGCCAGGAGAAAGCTTTAGGGAATACGGTTTTAGATGGAGGGAACAGACCGCTAGAGTGGATCCACCCATGAAAGAAGGGAAGATGGTGGATTGTTTTCTACAGGCTCTGGAGCCAACATACTACGGCCATCTAGTGTCAGCAATTGGAAAGAGTTTTAATGAAGTTGTGAAAATGGGGAGTTTTGTAGAAGAAGGTTTGAAGACAAACAAAATTATGAGTTTTTCGGCTATCAAGGCCACCAATCAAGCTATACAAGGTGGAAACGGGGGAGTGATGGGAAAGAAGAAGAAAGAAGAAGTAGCAACCGTAGAAAGTAGTCCATGGAGTCGCAACCCACATTATAACTCACCAAGACCCTACCGCCAACACCCACCAAGCCCAACAACTCCGTATAATCCACCACCACCATCTTACCCGCCAAACCTATACAACACACCAAGCCCATATAACCCACCACCACCACCATACCCACCAACTGTCCCACATTACCACCACCCGCAAGCCCAAGCCTACCCACCACCACCACCCCATGTGTGGAGAGCTCAAGCTCCACACAATGTGTACCACACCCAGAACACATACCCAACCCCTAAACCTTACCGAAACCAGAATAGACCCAGGCCGGACGCTGATTGGAGAAACAAAGCAAGAAAGACATTCACCCCGCTCGGAGAATCATATACCAGTCTTTACCACAGGTTGAAAGAGTTGGGGATGTTAAGACCAGTTGCGCCAAAAGTTCCGAACCCACCCCCGAAAAATCTTGATTCTTCTGTCAGATGTGAATACTGTTCGGGAACATTGGGCCACGATACTGAAAAGTGTTGGCAATTAAAGAATGCCATTCAAGATCTTATCGATGAGAGGAGAATTGAAGTACAGGCTCCCGAAGCCCCAAACATTACCCAGAATCCACTGCCAAATCACCACGAAACGCATATGATAGAATTGGTGCAGGGTGATGGCAATCAAAAACCATCTCAGGCCGTCATGATGATAAAGTCGAGTGACAAGTTAGAAAAGGAAGTTGTGAAGAAGAAAGCGATTGTTGAGAAACCAAAGCCAGTAGTGGTGGGAGGTTTAAAGGTGGTAGTTCCAGGTGCAAAGACGATCGTGACTGTGAAAGGAGCAAGTGCAGAGCCAGTAATCATAAAACCAGTAGTGCAAATGCCAGTGGTGAGTACGAAGACTGTACCTTGGAACTATAACAAGGTAGCGGTAGTTTACAAGGGAAAAGAGATTTCTGGTGAAATTAATGAAACGCATGGACTTACTCGATCTGGAAGGTGTTTTGCTCCAGAGGAACTGAGAAAGATGAAAACGGTAAAAGAAAGTCAACCGAAGAAGCCAGTGTCGGAGGAGGAAGCAGAGGAATTTCTTAAGAAAATGAAGTCGCAAGAGTACTCAGTGGTTGAGCAGTTAAGAAAAACCCCCGCCCAAATTTCTTTGCTATCTTTGTTGATACATTCGGAAGAGCACCGAAAGGCTCTTATGAAGATTCTAAATGAGGCTCATGTTCCGGAGAAGATTTCAGTGTGTCACTTGGAGAAGATTACCAGCAAAATTTTCGAGTCTAATAGAATCACCTTCTCTGATAGGGAGCTGCCGGTGGAGGGAACTGAACACAATAAAGCATTGTACCTTACAGTAAAGAGTGAAGAGTCAGTCGTGACCAGGGTATTGATTGACAACGGATCGAGCACTAATATATGCCCGCTGTCAACCTTAGGGAAGCTGAACATTAGCCCGGACAGAATCCGGAGGAACAGTATCAATGTGAGAGGGTTTGACGGCGGAGGTAAGAACACGTTAGGAGATATTATTTTGGAAGTGACCATCGGTCCCGTTGATTTTACTATGGAGTTCCAGGTGCTCGACATTGCCGTGTCGTATAACTTGTTGTTAGGCCGACCCTGGATTCATGCGGCCAAGGCGGTACCATCTTCTCTACACCAGATGGTCAAGTTTGAGTGGGAACAGCAAGAGATTGTCGTACACGGGGAGAAAAATGCTTGTAATGTGGTAGCACCTTTTGACGGTGCTGATGGGGATAGAGGTCCTTGGGTCTACCAAGTGACGGATGCTATAGTAGTGAACAGAATTACTGAAGGAGAAAAGTTACCAACCCCTATGATGGCACCAACTGCTGTGATGGTGGCCAGAGAAATGCTGAGAAACGGATTCGCACCGGGGAGGGGATTAGGCAGAAACATTGCAGGGAGTCATTCAACCAGTTCAGCTTCCGGAGAACAAAGGTACATTCGGCTTAGGGTTTAAACCCACCTTTGCCGATATCCAAAGAGCCTCTAAAGCCAAAAAGAACTGGACCTTGCCCAAACCCATACCCAAATTATCCGACACCTTCATCAGGCCCGGTACAAAATATCAACCATCTGCTGCAACAAAGTGCATTGAGACCCAACTTGATGAAGAAATGCTTGGTTTTGAGAAAATGTTTTGGGAGGTGAATACGATTGAAGCAGGGGAAGGCACGAGCAGAATGGACGTGCAATTTGTGGGGCCTGGAATCACATTGAACAATTGGGAAGCTACTCCTTTCCCTATCAGGAAGGAGTCTTGGTAGTTAGCTCAAAATTTCATCATTGCTTTCCCGAAAGTTGTTATTTTTATAGTTTTTCCCATTCCCCTCATGAAAAGAAAATCACCATGTATCCCGAACATTGTTCATTCTTTTATCAATGAAATGCAGTTTTCCTTTTTCTTCACTTTTGCCTTATTTTTCTTTATTTTTCCTTTTGTACAGTTTTGCATGTGTTGATTCCAATGCCATGTCATGCGTGAAGGATTCTAGACCCAGTTCTGACAATCACGTTACTATACAAGAAATCGAGGAAGATAGCGAAATAGAATGTGAGGATGAGGAAGCCCTGGAGGAAATAAGTAAGGACATGAAACAATACGAGGAAAAACCCAAACCGAATCTGAGTGATACGGAATCTGTAAATTTGGGGAGCGAAGATGATGTCCGAGAAACAAAGATTAGTGTGCATTTGGAGGCACCCCTCGGGGATGAATTGATAAGGTTGTTACATGAATTTAAGGACATCTTTGCCTGGTCCTATGATGACATGCCCGGGCTTAGCACGGATCTAGTGGTACACAAGTTGCCTATCTACTCTGAATGCCGGCCGGTAAAACAAAAGCTGAGGAAATTCAAAACGGACATTAGCGTGAAGATAAAAGAAGAGGTGAATAAGCAGTTTGAGGCAAAGGTCATAAGAGTTACCAAATACCCCACCTGGTTGGCAAATGTTGTGCTGGTCCCGAAGAAAGATGGCAAAACCAGAGTGTGTGTAGACTATAGAGACCTCAACAAAGCCAGTCCGAAGGATGACTTCCCATTGCCAAACATTCACATATTGATCGACAATTGCTCCAAGCATGAAATCGGTTCGTTTGTGGACTGTTATGCAGGTTATCACCAGATCCTGATGGACGAAGAAGATGCTGAGAAAACTGCCTTCATTACACCTTGGGGAACATACTCTTACAGAGTAATGCCGTTTGGATTGAAGAATGCCGGGGCAACTTACATGAGGGCAATGACCACAATGTTTCACGATACGATGCATCGAGAAATTGAAGTATATATGGACGATGTCATTATAAAGTCCAGAAAACAACCTGATCATGTGAGAGATTTGAGGAAGTTTTTCCAAAGACTCCGGAGGTACAATCTAAAGCTCAATACGGCGAAGTGTGCTTTTGGAGTACCTTCAGGGAAATTACTGGGGTTTATTGTGAGTCGGCGAGGTATTGAACTGGATCCGTCAAAGATCAAGGCTATTCAAAGTCTACCTCCGCCGAAAAACAAGAAGGAGGTCATGAGCTTACTAGGAAGGTTGAATTACATTAGTCGGTTCATTGCTCAATTGACATCAACGTGTGAGCCGATATTCAAGTTGTTAAAGAAAGATGCAGCAGTGAAATGGACCGATGAATGTCAGGAAGCCTTTGACAAGATCAAGGAATATATGGCCAATCCTCCGGTGTTAGTTCCTCCAGAACCAGGGCGACCTCTGATTTTGTATCTGACAGTGCTAGATAACTCTTTCGGTTGTGTACTGGGTCAACATGATGAGACAGGCAAGAAAGAACAAGCCATCTATTACCTCAACAAAAAGTTTACATCCTACGAGGTGAAGTATACCCAACTGGAAAGAACTTGTTGTGCATTGATTTGGGTAGCTCAGAAGCTAAAGCATTATTTGTCAGCATATACCACGTACTTGATATCACGACTGGATCCTCTGAAGTATATATTTCAGAAACCTATGCCTACGGGAAGACTGGCCAAATGGCAGATTCTGCTCACAGAATTCGACATTGTCTATGTAACTCGTACGGCAATGAAGGCCAAGCTATTGCGGACCACTTAGCTGAGAATCCGGTGGATGATGAATAGGAACCATTGAAAACATACTTTCCGGATGAAGAGGCAATGCTTGTCGAGGAGATGGAGCGAGACGAGAGACCAGGATGGAAAATGTACTTTGATGGAGCCGTCAACAGCAGGGGCATTGGTATCGGAGCGGTACTCATTTCAAGTACGGGTCAACACTATCTCGTCACAGCTCAGCTTCGATTTTTCTGTACCAACAATATGGCCGAATATGAGGCATGCATCTTGGGATTAAGGATGGCAATTGACATGGGTATTCAAGAGATTTTGGTCATGGGTGACTCGGATCTCTTGGTACACCAAATTCAGAGGGGAATGGGAGACACGAGATTTGAAATTGATACCATATCGGTATTGTTTGCACGAGTTGTCTCAAAGATTCCGGTCTATAGAATTCAAGCACATCCCAAGAATGCACAATGAGATTGCAGATGCTTTGGCCACATTGTCCTCTATGTTGCATCATCCGGACAAGACATATATAGATCCACTCCAGATCCAAGTCCGAGATCAGAATGCTTATTGCTTCACTGTGGAAGAAGAGTCGGATGGAGAGCCGTGGTATCATGATATTATAGAATACTTGAAAGCTGGCAAATACCCGGAGTAAGCCACCGGAGACCAAAAGAGAGCCATCAGGCGTCTAGCCAATGGATTTTTCCTTAGTGGAGGAGTGGTATACAAAAGAACACCAGATCTGGGTTTATTGCGGTGTGTAGATGCACAACAAGCAGATGAAATCATGATTGAAGTACATGCTTGGAGTATGCGGACCCCACATGAGCGGATATGTTTTAGCAAAGAAGATTTTGAGAGCGGGGTACTACGGGCTCACTATGGAGCGTGATTGTATCAGGTATGTAAAGAAATGCCATCAATGCCAGGTACATGGGGATCTGATCCACTCCCCGCCTTACGAGTTGCACACAATGTCAGCACCTTGGCCCTTTGTTGCTTAGGGCATGGATGTCATCGGCCCAATAGATCCAGCCGCTTCTAATGGGCACAGGTTCATTCTAGTTGTAATTGATTATTTCACCAAGTGGGTTGAAGCTAAGACATTCAAGGCGGTGACGAAGAAAGCGATAGTGGATTTTGTGCATGAAAATATTATATGCCGATTTGGAATCCCCAAGGTGATTATCACAGACAATGGAGCCAATTTAAACAGTCATCTCATGGCGGAAGTTTGTGAAAGGTTTAAGATCACGCACCGCAATTCCACACCTTACAGGCCAAAGGCGAATGGAGCGGTAGAAGCGGCTAACAAGAATATCAAGAAGATTCTCCGAAAAATGGTGGAGGGATCCAGGCAGTGGCATGAAAAGTTACCCTTTGCTCTCATGGGTTACCGCACGACGGTACGTACTTCTATCGGAACCACACCTTACACACTGGTGTACGGAACAGAGGCTGTTATACCCGCAGAAATAGAAATACCGTCATTGCGAATTATAGCCGAATCTGAGATAGATGACGATGAATGGGTAAAGGCCCGGTTAGAACAGTTGAATTTGATTGATGAGAAGAGGTTGGCCGCAGTTTGCCATGGGCAGTTGTATCAGCGAAGAATGGCCAGAGCATATAATAAGAAGGTACGACCTCGAAAGTTTGAAGTCGGACAACTGGTATTGAGGCGTATCTTACCACATTGGGCAGAGGCAAAAGGCAAGTTTGCGCCGAATTGGCAGGGACCGTTCGTGGTATCACGGGTGTTGTCCAATGGAGCATTATATTTAACAGATGTTGAAGGAAAGTGCGTAGAGACTGCTATCAATTCGGATGCGGTCAAAAGATACTATGTATGATTCCTTTTCAATTGTATGTTTTGTATTTTGTTGTGATTTTGGAATTGAAATGACGAAGGCGTTTTATTCTCTATCCAAACACTTTATCCATTGATAACCCCTTTGAGCCTTAATGAATGAATTCTTTCATATCCCTCTCTCGGAATCGCTCTAGTGCAATAAGATCGAAATTGCCAGAATGAAAGATGAAATGATGGAAAAGGAAAAAATGAAAAAATGAAAATGAAAAAATGAAAAAAAATGATGAAAAAAAAAGAAAAAGACAAAAATCGGGAAAAAGTCAAAAAGAAAATCCATCTAACTTATGAAGTTGGATGAACTACGTCTGACTTGATCCCGAAAGGGTACGTAGGCAGCCTCTCTGAGGTTCAGTCACAATAAAGAAAAAATCCAAAAATTCCCCACATATTGAAGCTGGGGCAGAAGTTATGTTTAATAATTCCGAGAGTTGTAAATATTTTTAACCCTCGTTGAAATTTTGAGCCTTTATATCTTTCTTTCTTAACCCGTCCAAAAGCCACGTTACAGTCCAAAGAAAGACCTTCTGATCGATTTTGAAATGATAACAAATACAACGAAGGAGGAGCGAAGCATCGGATAATACCCGTGGTACAGAAAACAAAATACAAAAAGGAAAAATGGAAAAATAAAAATGAGAGAGTCTCATCAGTGAAAACCTTAGCCGGCACTGTGAGGCGATTGTGAGGTTGAGAGAAATAAAATGAGAGAGTCTCATCAGTGAAAACCTTAATCGGCACTGTGAGATGATTGTGAGGTTGAGAGAATAAATGAGAGAGTTCTATTGGTGAAAACCTTTCGAGGCACCGTAGGGCGATCACGAGGACTATCAAAAAGAGAAAAGGCAACAAAAAAGAGTATCGGTTTGGGTCAAAGGCGATTCAGAGTCAGAACAATGATTGGAACGAACTGGGTCAGAGTTTAAATACATGGCATGGTCAGCGGAATCAGCCAGCAAATACCCAGATAAGTTCTGTCATCTCTCCAAAACACCCTTACTTTTCTTTCATTTTCTGCATTTCATTGTTTACCTTTTTTTTTGAGAGCTAACTACCGGCTCCTGATAATGGAAGTTGAACAACACTGGATCAGGAAGGGAAGAAGATTCGGGAAGGGAATAAAGAAGCTTGGCAAACATGGCCAAAGAAAAAGAAAACAAAACAAAAATGGAGAAATGAGAAAAATACAAAAAGAGTCTGCAAAGGATAAGAAGTCGGAAGTCATGCAACATGAGAAAGCAAAAACAAAGGAAGCAATAAGAAGTGGGGACGGCAGATGCCAGTTGCCAGCAGCTTATATCTAATAAATTTTGTTTCATGCATGAACAAATTGTCACTAATCACTTTAAAGTGAATGTGACCAATGTGGAAAATTTAAAATACCAAAAAGAGAAAGTCTGCAGAATAAGTGGAGAAATTCACAGGCGAGAGATAAGTTGGTAAAAAGAAAATACCAAAAGAGGAAGGTAACATCTTTTAAAATCCACTCCCCAGTCCTCAGGCTGCGGGAATATTTCTACATTCATATTGCACGTTTAAATTCTGTTAGGCGCCCACCTTCAAATACGGGAATACTTTTCTGCATCGCATTGCACGTTTAATTCCGTTAGGCGCCCACCTTCTAATACGGGAATATTTTCTGCATCGCATTGCACGTTTAATTGTGTTAGGTGCCCACCTTCTAATACGGGAATACTTTTCTGCATTCGCATTGCACGTTTAATTTCTGTTAGGTGCCCACCTTCTAATACGGGAATATTTTTCTGCATCGCATTGCACGTTTAAATTCTGTTAGGTGCCCACCTTCAAATACGGGAATATTTTCCGCATCACATTGCACGTTTAAATTCTGTTAGGTGCCCACCTTCTAATACGAGAATATTTTCCGCATCGCATTGCACGTTTAAATTCTGTTAGGTTCCCACCTTCTAATACGGGAATATTTTTTTTATCGCATTGCACGTTTAAATTCTGTTAGGTGCCCACCTTCAAATACGGGAATATTTTCTGCATCGCATTGCACGTTTAAATTCTGTTAGGTGCCCACCTTCTAATACGAGAATACTTTTCTGCATTCGCATTGCACGTTTAAATTCTGTTAGGTGCCCACCTTCTAATACGGGAATATTTTTCTGCATTCGCATTGCACGTTTAATTTCGGTTAGGTGCCCACCTTCTAATACGGGAATACTTTTTTGCATTTGCATTGTACGTTTAATTTCAGTTAGGTGCCCACCTTCTAATACGGGAATATTTTCTGCATTCGCATTGCACGTTTAAATTTCAGTTAGGTGCCCACCTTCTAATACGGGAATATTTTTTGCATCGCATTGCACGTTTAATTCTGTTAGGTGCCCACCATCTAATACGGGAATACTTTTCTGCATTCGCATTGCACGTTTAATTTCTGTTAGGTGCCCACCTTCTAATACGGGAATACTTTTCTGCATCGCATTGCACGTTTAATTCTGTTAGGTGCCCACCTTCTAATACGGGAATACTTTTCTGCATCGCATTGCACGTTTAATTTCTGTTAGGTGCCCACCTTCTAATACGGGAATACTTTTCTGCATTCGCATTGCATGTTTAAATTCTGTTAGGTGCCCACCTTCAAATACGGGAATATTTTCTGCATCGCATTGCACGTTTAAATTCCGTTAGGTGCCCACCTTCTAATACGGGAATACTTTTCTGCACATCATGGTACGTTTAAATTTCAGTTAGGTGCCCACCTTCTAATACGGGAATATTTTTTGCATCGCATTGCACTTTTAATTCTGTTAGGTGCCCACCTTCTAATACGGGAATACTTTTCTACATTCGCATTGCACGTTTAATTTCTGTTAGGTGCCCACCTTCTAATACGGGAATACTTTTCTGCATTCGCATTGCACGTTTAAATTCTGTTAGGTGCCCACCTTCTATTACGGGAATACTTTTCTGCATTCGCATTGCACGTTTAAATTTCAGTTAGGTGCCCACCTTCTAATACGGGAATACTTTTCTGCATTCGCATTGCACGTTTAATTTCTGTTAGGTGCCCACCTTCTAATACGGGAATACTTTTCCGCATTCGCATTGCACGTTTAAATTCTGTTAGGTGCCCACCTTCTAATACGAGAATATTTTCTGCATTCGCATTGCACGTTTAAATTCTGTTAGGTGCCCACCTTCTAATACGGGAATATTTTCCGCATTCGCATTGCACGTTTAAATTCTGTTAGGTGCCCACCTTCTAATACGGGAATATTTTCTGCATTTGCCTTGCACGTTTAAATTCTGTTAGGTGCCCACCTTCTAATACGGGAATACTTTTCTGCACATCATGGTTTATATAGTTAAAAGCCCACACTGGGGCAGAAAAAAAAAGAAAAAAAAAGGGTAGTTTGTTGTTTTGTTTTGAGCAGGTCCGGCTCGAGATCAAGGAAAACAAGAAAATCAACAAAAAAGAGAGTCAACAAGAAAAGAAAAAACAAGAAAATCAACAAAAAAGAGAGAGTCAGCATCAAAGAAAATCAACAAAAAAGGAAGATTCTGCATCACCGGAAAGGGAAGAAGAGCAAAAGCTAGATTAAGAACAATTGTAATTGTAGGATCATAGCTTAGAATAGCTTCTTCATTTTACATTTCCCCCCCCGGTGTAATAAGGAGTAAGTCAGCAGGTCTCAACAGTGTCAATGCAACAGTGAGTCTGGTAGTTTTTAAACTGCCAGACCTTCCCGAACTACACTGACCTGATTCTTGTTTAGCCCAGGATATGTAGGCAACCTCTAAAGCAGGGTGCGGTCAAAAGGTTTTCAAAAATGCTTTCACGGAATGTGCCGATGTGCAAAAATCTCTCATTACTGCTCACTTGTCTTTGCACCGAAACTCTTCGTGTTCCCGAGCAAAGAGGGGCAGCTGTGAGCACATGATTTTTGCACCGGGTAAATAATTCCAAAATTAAAATAAATACGTTTTTGAGTGCAATTACTTGCTTTGTTTGAAATTAGCTATATTTTGTGTGTTTGAATAAGTAAAAATTAGAAAAAAGTCAAAAAAAATTAGGCTAGTTAATTACTTTGTTTAACTAGTTAGATTTTAAGAAAATTGGCAAAAATAGTGTTAATTAGAAAAAATAGTAGAAAATTGCCAAAAAATACTAAATAATTAGAGTAAGTAGGAAATTAGGTTTTATAATTTTCCATAAAAGAAAAAAAAGAAAAAAAAGGTATAAAAGAAAAATACATAAAAATCATTAAAACCAGAAAATACAAAAATAGATATATATATAGGTATAATGAATTGGGCTAGTGAAAATCCAATTGAGAGGCCCAATCTGCTAAGCCCAGTAATTTGGCCCGCCTGGCCTTTTAATTGTTTTGATCATAGCCGTCCATTTTTGATATATCCAACGGCCGAGAATATTAGGTGAGTTATTGGTTTAATTAATAATTAAGAATTGATCTGAGCCGTTCGTTTGGATTGATCTTAGGGTCAAAGATTTGGTCTCCTAGGGACACTGAACGGTGTCATTTATGTAACGCATTTGGAGACCGTTGATCTTCATCAGATCAACGGTCTGGATTACCTCAGTGATACAGCCTATATAAAGCTTCTGTCTGAAGAAGCCGGCCATTTTGCCAAAATTCGAACCCTAGCCGCCCCTGATTCTCTCCATCCTCATCTTCTTCAGACCTTAACGGCCATGGCGGCCACCACTCCCTACGGTGGTCGCCGGCTCTCCTTCATCCCTCCTCGCTCCTTCTCCTTTTTCTTCACCTCATAACATACCCAAAACCCAGAAAAACACCCTGTTCTTCATAAATCCCGGTCACCGGAATCTACGCCGGTGACCACCAAACAATGAAGATCCGCCTCAAACCAATGCCGTTCGAACCCCCGTCCCATGATCTACCCAACCATATAAGTCACCACCGTCGAATCAGCCTGGAACATTTCGAATATCCAAAAAGGTGTCGCCGGAAACCTAACTCCGGCGACCCAGAACTAAACCCCTTTTGCCAAGATCTAACCTTTACCCCTTTGAATACCCCCCAGTCCAAACCAAAAGCCATAAAGGCTCCATCTTGAGGTTAAAGCAGAAAACAGAATGAAAAATCAAAGAAAAGTCTGAAATAAAGAAAAGAAACAAAGGAAAAGAAGTCTGAAAAAGAGATTGATAAAGAGAGGAAAATGGAAAGCTTGGGGGACAGACCCCGCTAAGCTAAGTGCCCCCCTCCCTCTTTATATCTAGCTGGCTTTCATGTTGTCTGTTTGCTTCATGTTTTCCTTTTGTTAGGTCTAGTTTAGTCTGTCGCATGAATTAGGGTTATTTGGTGTTTCATCTTTGTTTGTTTCTCTGTTTTGAGTATTTAATCTCGATATCCCTGTTTTCTTCATCTGCTGTCTCTATTAGGGTTTCTCATCCTGTTGGTTTTTGACATCTCGTCTATGTTTCTTATCTGTTTAACCTGCATGCTTAGTTTTGGTTTTAGTTTAGCCATTTGATTTTATTCTTCTTCATCTCCCGTTTGCACTAGGGATGTTTTCTTTGATATTGGTTGTCAATAATCTCTTACGTTCTTCTTTTCTGTTAGCTTGCATGTTAGTTTAGATTCGATCTTTGGGAAACCTAGTCTAATGATTCTGATTTTCATTCTGTTCTTCTTCATATTACATGTTAGATTAGGGATTTTTCTTCATCTACGCTTCATGTATTTCCTGTTCATCTTCACTTCTACTATCTATTCACTTGCATGTGTTAGATTAGGTTTAGCTTTTGAAAAGTTTAGGTCTAATGGTTCTGATCATTGTCATTCTTTTCCATTCTGTTAGAGCCATGCTTTCTCCTGAAATTTCTTTATGAGTTTACTTGTATGTGCTTAGTCGAGAACATGTCAAGCATAATTAGGACTTCCAGAAATCCTCTAAGTATAAGGTAGTTCTGACTAAACCTGCTTCATGATTAATTGACACATTGTGTTGTGGAGTCTGAGTAACAAGTCTTTGATTGAAATTCAACAATACTCAATCCCTTTCTCTCAGTTTTGATTAATAGATGAGTGATTCTGATTTCATAAATATGTGTGCAATTCTGTGAAAATGGCTATGTTTGCAACAACCCTGTGTTAAGATGATTACTGTTAATGCCTTTCATACTTTAGGAGGATTGGTTATAGCTGTAGTGCTAGGTTTCATAATTGGTTAGTCTTTAAATAGGATAGAACTTAAAATGAACAAAATTAGGCTATAAGTTAAATAATTGGCCTAAGAATGGTTAACCTTGCAAAGGGTTGACCTATTCTATAAGACCCTAACACACAGCCCACTTTAAAAGTGGCTGGTTGTGCAAAATGGCTATGTCTGCAAATGCAGACTAGCCCAGGCTCTCTTTAGAGCCCTGAACAACAAAGTGGCCAAACCTGTAAAGGTTTTGGGCCCAGCTGTTCAGTACTTGGCTTTGATAGCCCAAGCTAAGTCTCAACTTGAGACTGGCTAGTTCTTAAATAGTATAAACATAATAATAAAACAGGCTAGTCCTGCAATTGGCTTTAATTTGTAATAACTTAGTCTTAATTGACTGGAATTAATTAAAAGTGGCTAAAATTGAAATAGTTTCTTAAAATAGAACTGGCCAGCCCTTAAATACTAATGCCAGGGCTGGTTATTAGTTAAATAGGTGCAAAAGATGCTGAGATTTAACCTAGGTAAGCTGTGTAAATAAGCAGTGCCCTTAAGGGCATAATTGGGTATTAAAAAGGTGAAACAATAATAGTTTAGAACCTAAGAGGGTAAGGGAGTCCTTTGTACCCCTGATTTCTGCAATTTTGCAGAGATTTAAGGGTATAATGGTCTCCCTAAAAAGGGAAATCTGTAAAAATCTCAAACCCCTAAGGTCATACTAGTAAAAACCCATAAAAGGGAATCTTTAGAACCTTCCAGCACATGCTGGAAGGGTTTTGATAACTGAAATGGGGGCTTAAGTGTACAGTGGGTAATTTTAGAGGGGGAGAAGTGGGATAAAATCCCATAACTTTCTCCCCAAGTTTCAGCCTTGGGTTAGCTATAAATACACCCCAAAAAGGACTGAAAGGGGGGTCGAATTCTGAAAAATCTGAAAAAACACATCTAAACTGAAATTCACACAAAAGCTTGAGAGATAAAAATAACAATAGAGCAATAGGATTTTCCGGAATTTTCGGGTAGAACTTGCTGGTTTCTATTGGTTTTGCTGGGTTCTTCTGCTCGAATTGGACTGGGTTTTTCTGTTGCATTGCTGATTCATACCTGCTGTTGCTGTGATATTTGGCTCACTGGATCTCATTGTTGCATTGCCTTGTTTGAACCTTTGCTGATTACTTGCTTCTGTCCCCCTAGAACTCATTGGTTCTTTTTTGCTGAATCAGGTACCCTTCTGATCGATTGAAGCTGTAATTGATGATTTGTTGATATAGAAATGAAGATCGAGCTTGATTATATGCTACTATGTAGATTGTAGTTAGATATTGCTAGTCTGTTTTTTTTGTAATTTGTTTATCGTAATAGTCTGTAGTAGTGGAAAACATAACAAACTAATGATGTAATAGCTAGGATAAATAGTATAAATAGTGTAGTAGTAGTAATAGCATACCACTTAGTATTAATTAAGTAAAAACATTAAAACATAAGTTAATTAATAATGGATTCAAACGGGTAATCATTCATCAATAGTAGATTCGAAAAATCATAATCATGTATTAGGAGACATTCAAATGTAGATGAATTTTAAAAATTGGAAACATTAGATCAAATAGTGAACCATTCACGATATTGTTAAGTATACTGTGGCGAACTGAAGTCATGGTAAAATCAGTAGATATGTATATACTATCAGGTCATTTGGTCTTAGATAAATTAGTTGTTCATTGACAAACAGTTAGAATATTTAAACACGGTCTCACAAGTTGAATTGATTCGTAGCTCATTAACTTCTAATCTGTTATAGAATACTAGCGGAAAACAAAAGGGATAGCAGTGGTTTATTCATAAATGCACTAGTTAGTTGTAAATGGAGAATATTGATCTTTTTGTACAAATGATTTGTTTCTTCTATTGAATAAAAGTTGATTTGATTACATTTTTTTTTAATTCCATATGATCACATCGTTTCCAATTCTTCTACTTTCATAGTTAATTATTATTAGTAGATTTGGGCCTAATACGTAACATGGGCCTGAACCATAATATGAAGCTGATTAAGCCGTTGAGCCGAAATTCAAAGAACAATCTGGACCTCGAAGGCTTGGGCATTTCAAATGTGCGTACAATAAAAGGAAGACCAGGCCCCAACAGCAATGGAATTCGAATGGGCCTGGAGCACTTGTGTAAATATGATTAAGGAAAGAACAAATGTAGAAAACGTAGCCAAATACTAGTATCCTTTAATGAAAAATTGGGATGAGCCTCGCCCGAATAACAAACACCGGGGCCCCCATTTAGTAATAGAATAACATAATAGAACCGGAGAGGCTAATAGCGAATTCCATAGTCTCTCCCAAAGTTAAAAGCCAAATAGACTATCTTAAGGCACGATTTTAATATACCTTCCTATGAATGAGTGTGCACTTGGTGCGACTCAAATCTAAATCTCGGCAAAGCCGAAATACACCAAAAGTCATAGGCGTACTGGTTGCGGTATGACTCGAGGCGTGTTTCCGCGATGTCGCAAATTCCTAAAAAATAATATTTAACGTAAAAGCACATTATGTTGTTAAAATCTATAATTAAGTCAAAAGAAAGTCATGAACGACAGTGGAGCGACCGTGCTAAAACCACGGAATCCGGGAGTGCCTAACACCTTCTCCCGGGTTAACAGAGTTCCTTATCCGGATCTCTGCTTCGCGGACATTTATAAGAGTCAAAATTCCTCGGATTCGGAATTAACCGGTGACTTGGGACACCATTGTCATTCCCAAGTGGCGACTCTGATTAATCTCTAAGAAAATCCCGAACCGATTGTCCTTTAATTGGAAAAACTCCTTCCCTTACGTTATTTTATCCGCTTTCGGGTAATTGAGCGTCATGGTATACCCTACAAGTGTATTTATACGCTTTAAGTATGTGGGGGTAGTAAAAAGGGAGGTGTGACAGTTTGTATCGAGAATCTCGACTTCCAGGACCCATCTAAGTCTCGTACATGTTTTTCCCAGTTTTTTTTTATTTTGAACGGCTTGACCCTGCTCTTTCATCAACCCTTGGCTATGCAACTGTGTCTTCTTCTATCTGCAGCTTCGTGCTGTATCTATTGTACACGTCATTCCAAGTTGTTGCTGGAAATTCTCGAATACGTTCCTTAAGTCACTTTGTAGCTTTTGGACTTTTCTCATTTAGATTACTCGCGAACGCCATGGCTGTCAAATTGTCAGGTACTCGTCGTACATCATCCTCTCCCATTGGAATCTATCCACAAACTCTCTGTAATTTTGTGTTTCCTTGTTTTACCTTGAAGTTGTTTTCAACCCCCTTTTCAACTTTTTGATCTCCTGAATGTGCTTTTATTAATGAATCTACAAATTCAGCAAAAGAATCAATAGAGTATTCAGGTAAAGAGAATACCACATTAATGCCCTTTTAATGTTGGTTCACCAACTTTTTTATCCAAAACTGATTCGATTTCCTACTTGGTTAAATTTCCTTTCATGCCAGTTGTAAATGCGATTACGTGATCTCGAGGGTCATTTGTAACATCATATTTTGGAATATCAGGCAACTTAAACTTCTTAGGAATCGGCAAAGGTGTTGCACTTGGCTTCCAGACTTGTGACGACCCGACCCGTCATCTCATGAGAACCGCTCCATTTCCTCCATTTTCTATTTCGTTATGCTTCATTATCAGTGTCTTGTGTGAACGAGTTGAATTGGATTGATTTTTGGAAGTTAATGAAACACTTAGTCTCTTTAAGGAAGACTTTGTTTTGGAAAAGTCAACCGTATGTTGACATATGAGTTAGAGGGATCAGATGTGGATTCTGAAGACTTGATTAGCTTTGGGGGATGATTTATGACTTAGGAGTGTGGTAGGAAGTGATTCTAGAGATCCGATGTGGAATTAGGCTTGAATTGGCGAAGTTAGTATTTTGGCGAATTCCAGTTAATAGGTGAGATTTTGATCCGAGGGTCGAAATAGAATTACGAGAGTTGTTGTATCTTATTTAGGTTATTTGGGATGTGTGTGCAAAATTTTAGGTTATTCGGAGGTGATTTGGTTGGTTTTTTTTATATTGTCAAATTACGTGTTTCGAAAGTTTTAGAAGAACTTAGGCTTGAATCCGATGTAAATTTGGTGTTTTGATGTTAGTTTTGGTGTTTTGAGATTTCAAATAAGTATGAATGATCATATGTAACATGTTATTATGTTCGTATGCGGCCCCAAGGAGCTCGGGTGAGTTTCGGATAGATTTGGGCTGCGTTGTGCTCTTTTTTCTTATGCTTCGACGTCGTTTCTTCAAGCATAAATGATATCATATTGAATAAATGAGCTCCTATTATCGTTTCTATTGAAGCATTAGATCCATATTGTAATTACGGACCCGTAGCAAAAAGAATCATCGAATTTGGACATCGTATGAGAATTTTATGGATATTTTACTAAGGTTGCCCAGATTTTTAGGTTAATGACAAAATTGCCCTTGACGACGTATTAAAAACCTGCACTATTTGCAAATATTAAAACCTTATCTCCTTCATTATAAGTTTACATTTGAGTGATTCAAAAGCCTAAATTCATTATAATTTTACAAGGAATACATTGGGAGTAGTAAAACGCGTGAACAATATACCTATAATGTGGTCGAGTTTTCTTCATTGAACGGGAAGAAGCTTCTGAGACAATTTTTAAGAGAGAAAATTAGTGGGTATCACAGAGGTAAGTGTTTTGATTGTCAAAACTCATTTATGAGTGATTATAGAACATAATTCTAGCCTTTAATTCATGAAAAATAGTAGAAAATTAGAATTTTGGGGCCTGAGATTATGAGACCTTTAGGGGTCGATTTGAGGGGTCAAACGAACTTCGATTTTGGTATTTTTTATATGTATGGAATCGGGAGAAGATGAAGAACAATTTTTTGTAAAAATTCTTTAGTTTCGAGCAGTGGGACCAGGGCTCGGGTTTTGTCAATCTCGGGATTATTAATATTTTTTGATTATTTTCGATTGGGTATTGATCCTATAGCATAATGTAACGTATTCGTTGTGATTTTGGTCAGATTCGACGCGTGAGGAGGTCAATTTGAGAGGAAAGGGAATAGTGAGCTAGGGTTTTGGACGGCTTGAGGTTAGTAATTGATGTAAATGCTGTGTTGAGGGTTTGAAACCTCAAATTTTCACATCATAGTGCTATATTGAGGTGACTTGCACGAAAGATAACAGGCATGGGGTAGAGCACCATCGGGGATTATGATTTTGTCCGCCCCGTTTAATAAAATTACTACCTAATTGATTGAAGCTTAGTTGATATCCTTATAAAAATGGATTAATTGTCATAATTGGGTCTCGTGCCAACTAATTGAATCCTTCAGGGATAGCAAGCTGGTTTCTTACTATTTTGATATATAATTGAAATCAGTCCTAGTATTTAATATTATTTTACAAACTCAGCCGCATTAATTAAAATTTGAGACTTTAATGATATTTTCACTGTTGTTTGGGATGCGCACTATTATTTTATTGATGCCCGAGGGGCTTATGATGTTTCCTAGACTAAGAAGGCTTTCAGGCCTTGAGTATGATGTGAGGAGGCTTTCAGGCCTTGAGTGGGATGTGAGGAGACTTTCAGGCCCGGAGTGTGATATAAGAAGGCTTTCAGGCCTTATGTGTGATATGAGAAGGCTTTTAGGAATTATGTTGATATAGCGCTTGGGCAGTAAGGTGCCCTTCTGGAGTCTGCACACCCCTAGTGAGCGTCGTCGACGATAAATAAAGGGTGCGGGCTGCACACCGCAACGGGTACTAGAGAGTACCGTACTTTCTTAATTGATTGTCATTCATTTACTTATCTGTTGCAGCATCATTATTTTCATTGGTTTATTGAGTTGATATTAACTGGATTAAACTGCTGTAATTATAGCTTACATTGCAGGAATTCTTACACTCAACCCTTATTTATGTTTATTATTCTCTGGGTTGGAAGTACTCACATTACTTCCTACATCTTGCGTGCAGATCTAGGTGCACCCACTGAGGCTAAGTGAGGATTTCTCTGCCGAGCATCGTATCCGTGAACATCAAGGTAGCTGTATGACGTCCGCAGTCCTAATCTTCCCATCTAATCTATTTGCTTTATTTTCGCACTTCTTTAGAGTACTATGTAGTACGTTGACACCCGTGTATTAGAGGCTCAGACTTGTGACACGCTGGTTCTTCGGGGTGTGTAGTAGTAGTATTTTTACTTGAGTTTTCCGCATGTTTTGATTATATTTTAGAGTTTCGGTAGTATGATTTAGTAATTATTTGTGTTAATTGAATCATGAACTGCATAAAAAGGGTTAAGGTTGTTTAATTGGTTGGGCTTATCTAGTAGTGTGTTGGGCTCCATCACGACCGGGGTTGTGGGTGTGACAAGATTGTTGTGAATATTTATCCATATCTACTCCTTTAATCATGGGAGCTACGCCTAGTATTTGTTCTATGCGATTATTTTGCTCTTTCAGTTGTTTCTGCAAAGTTAGTACCAACCTATAAATCAGAGTTATTTGGTATACCTGACCTTCCAACACGAGATTCATTGAGAGTTCCCCACTTCCAGAATTGGCAAGCCCCGGGCATGGGTTTTCTAGGGTTGTGGTATTGTTTTGATGAGGAGTTTATGGCGCAGTTGGCAATCCCCTAACAAAGGCTTGAAGAGCACTGTTCACGTGTTCTACGATAAATTGTCTTAAAGCGTCTTGTTCGACAGTTTGCTTGTTCCCCTGATGATCATTCACGTGTGACGTAGATATTTCAGGTGACCCCTCACGGGACTGTCGAGGAGATCCTTGTAGAGAAGGGAGTAGTGGAGTTGCTCCCTCCTGTGGCTTCAGCTGGTTATTTTTGTTGGAAGTTGACATGGATGGTTGTCAGAACGAGAATTTGGAAAGTGAAAAGATTATTAGATTCCCAATAACGAAATCAATTTGCTTAACCCAAAAATTGATTTATCGGTCAAAGTCTAAACGGGTTATTAATAACCAGGTTTTACTTCACTTTCTCAAAGATATTTAAGAAAAATAATAAGAATAGTAAAGAAAATCTATTAAAACAAATAAGAAATAAATTGATGGTCAATTTATAAGATCAAGGCACAAAACTACGATAAAGCAGAGAAGTAAAGAATATATTTCAATAGTACTTGAAATTTGTCTTTACAAATAAAATTTTGTGTCCTTATATAGGAGTTTACAATCATAACGGTTTTCTTACATAATTTGGGTTTATTATGAGTATCAATTATATTGATTGTCCAATAGCACAGATAGTTATAACTGAAGTATTTATTGCTATAAATGCCATATAATTATTCTGATTTTCCTTTCTTATTTGCTTCAGGTTTGTGTATCTT
The DNA here is from genome assembly GCA_032618575.1 of Nicotiana noctiflora. Lineage (NCBI taxonomy): Eukaryota > Viridiplantae > Streptophyta > Magnoliopsida > Solanales > Solanaceae > Nicotiana > Nicotiana noctiflora. Next base: position 8,883 of record JASVEL010009155.1, on the reverse strand, counting down.
CCATTCTTTTTGTTCCTTAGTCATTCCGTCCTTGCCTTTTCTTTGGCAACCGCCAAGCCTGGTTCTCTTCTCCGTACTGTCTCGTGAGTGTTTCTCCCGTGTTTTTATTTTTCAATTAATTCTATTATTTGAAAATACCACTTGTCGCTACATCATTGCTCTACGCATTGTACTTCGTCAGCATGCTAACAGTCCACGTGTAATCCCCTTTTCCCACCAGTACACAAGTCGTAAAGGATATGTTGAACTTTTTCTCTTGATGCCGAAATGAAATGTCAAGGAATTATGAATTTGAGAATAGTGAATACGTTCAGTTAGTATACGGTGATCCCATATTAACGACGGTCACAACTTTCTAATCATGTCGTGACTAAAAAACCTCTACGAGAATCGTTGTTGTTGATAATAGTAATTCTTATCCACGGAGCAAAAGATCTTGAACTCCTATATGTTTGAAGTTCAATCTATAAAATACTTTTGAACACAACCGCAGTACCTTTTTTATTTTCAAATCTTTTTATCATTTTCTATAAATTTCAAGCTATTATCCTTTTACTTCCATTATCATCAACAGATAATCACGTGAATAATTTTTTTAATCATTAGTTGATGCCTACCAATAGATAAAATCAACTAGATTTTCTTCTTTATCTTTTCAAATGGCGGGACAACAATATCAACATACTTTTCAAGTTTACTGCATTCCGATAGGGTTTGTTTATATATATTTTTGTTTAACCATTTGGGATTAAAACTCAATGCTGACTCGACTAATTAAACTGCATCACCTAGAGCCATTTCAGATGGAAGTAGGAATTTTTTCGTTCTAATAACTCGAATTCGAGACAATAAGATATGTGATTAACGGTAAATGGATCTCAACTATATCACCACATTATTATAGGGTGGGTGAAAGTGATTATAGTTAATACTTTATGAGCAACAAACAGCGTAGCAATTAAAGCATTAACAAAAGCACAAAGCATCACCTTATCTTAAGCTTGTCCTAATCATAATTAATTATTAGTAAAAAGTAAGTGCAAAACAAAAAGGACCATGTCAGTTCAACACCCTGACCCTTCTGTTTACCACCATTTTATGTTGATTAATAATAATCTATACCAAACAAAGATATTATCAATTACTGCTATATATCACAAAGATTATCTTGCTTTAATTACAAGCCACAAGAATATATATATATACCTAAGCTTAACATAACTCCAAAAGTGATCATACAACATACAACAAGTGAGGCCGCTAGCTAATCAAATCTTAATCCAAATTGGAAAAAAGAATTAATTGTCTCCAAATCTACAAGGATTTATGTGATTAGCTCTAGAGATTAAAAGGCATCGCAAATATTAAATACAAAAAGTGACTAGCTTAATTATCCTGTTGGACGATACAAATTGGGTCTCTTCTTTTGTGGTAATTTATATAGGGACAAAGTGACATTTTTTTTATTTAAAAAAAAAAGCTTTTTAACTGACATGGATAGTGAATATTGAAAGCGAAGGTAAAAGGGTAAATATTTACCCACAGCGGGTGTTTATATTAAACTATATTAACTCACTATGGTTAATTAATTTAATTAGATGAGAATGTATGTAATTTACCATGGTTAAATGATTGAAGTACATATGTATGATACATGTTATATATCTATTGATTTGGTGTAGACACCCGGTGCGAGTAATATACCTATTGTATCGGACTTTTGGCGAGATTAGAACCTCGGATCTAAGGACTTGTTTTTCCATATAATTTCTTTTTCGAAACTTATTTTCAAAACATTGTTTATGTATGAATTAGGCTAATTTTTAAAGAAAATCACTTTTTCAAGTAAACAATATTTTTTGTCGCAAAACTGTAATTTTTTTATAAATAAAATGCATGTTTAAACACAATTATAAATTGAAACCCCCCTCTAATTGTGATGATAAGGTGACAAATGTTACTTCATCTCACACATATTTTACTACTACTTTCTACTAAAAGTGACCTTTTTAGGTAAACAACATTTTGCCTTTTATCTTTAAATGGTTGAATCGATGACATTTCATGCTCTAATGCCAAACTTGGTGGTTATAATTAGTAGCCACTCGATCGAGAATATTTTACATCTTAAACCTGCAGCACAGCAATCAACTCAAACTTGAAACCAAATGGGAACCAGCTAAATACTAAGATTTTGTTGTACTAGGAATCTATATGATTACATAAAAAATAACAAGTAGTATGTAGCATTATATTACGAGAATTAAAAGAACAACACACTAGGAAAAGGTTACTTATAAGATAGGGTTTCAGTTTTTCTACAATATGATGTTATTTTGCACATTAATATGTACAATCAGCTAATAATATATACATATGATGTTGACATCCATTGTCTTCGATCCTCAAAAGCAATTGATTAGTTCTTTAAAATGTTACTTTTCGTCGAAAGGTCATGTTAAAGATAGGTCTAGACGAATCAAAATCAAAGTAGAAAGAAGAAGCAAACATTTGGTCCAAATATCTCCAGAATTCCAACCAAATGGGGAATAGTTAAATACCAAAAATCTTAAGCGAGGATTTGGTCTACTTGCAAAAAGAGCTGGTGGATGCCTTCGAAAAGCTGAAAATGTGACAAATGGCAGGAAAGATATGGCTTCCAAGTCTTACGACAAATTATATATTGTTACTTCTCTAATTATAATTAAAAATAAGTTGATCAGCCTATAGTTTTGATGTACAATTACTGCTTCTTTGCAAATAATTAAGCTTCCTCATTTTCGACAGATATATACTAGTGTACTCCTCAGAAATGACAAGAAAGTTTATACTATGTCCTATAAAGATTTAGCTTGTCTGGTGACTATCTTATACACTGTACACATGCAGGCTTGAAAAATAGGCATATACATAGATTAAAACAAGAACAATAAAGTAAAGACAATGAAGTGAAGAGACAAATCTGATGAAATATGAGCAATAGAGTAAGAGAGTGTATTATTTGTCAATGATTGATGATCGTTACAAATGATTGAGATCCTCTTTATATAATAGGGGGTCCCTAAATACGGCACATTTCTATTTACAATAAGAAATCTTATTGGGATAACTGTCTAACTACCTAGTACGGAATTTTACTAACTGGTATAAATCTATTCTGAAATTTACGGCATGATCTTGGAGACGTGGCGAGAGTCTTGCTCTTTCTGTTACAAATCCATAATGGCATCATCTCGAGGTTGGTCATACTTGGCTCCGATATTTCTCGAGCACTTAGATCTTTGAACCTCGTATTCTGCCTTCAAACTTGAACTCGATCTATATTGAACATGTTTTCGATGCGACCTCTTGAGCCTACAAAATTGGATAGTCCCTACTAGTGGCGGATTTAAGGGGGCGCAAGGGTGTTCACCCGAACAACCTTCTCCGAAAAATTACACTGTATATATAAGGTAAAATCTATTTTTTACCTCTATATATGAAGTTTTGAACACCCTTAATACTATCAAAAAGTGTAGTTTAGTGGTCAAGGGTGTTCAAAATTTACATAAAGGTCATGAGTTCAATTCCCACTAGCTACAATTTTTTTTTGAACACCCTTCATGAAGGTTCTGGCTCCGACACTGGTCCCTACGCTTCTTAGAATAAAATGATAAGAAACGACTTAAGCCTCGATTTCTTCGAAGTCCTTGACGATGATGTCATTCCTGAGATTTAGGCGCTCAAAGTGATCAAAACATCCCGTCCGTTCGCTTCCCCAAAATATTAAATGCTTGGCCAGTGGTGGTCAACCATTAGCAGCGTTGAATCGTCGCCGCTTGCCTATAAATACAAAGTTCAAATTTGGAAAACTTTTTACTTCAATCTTCATTCCATCTCTAAACCCCTTTTATATTTCCCTCTCTTCATCTCTTCTCACTCATTACTTGTAGCTATCGTTCTTTTAGTGCCAAAAAATATAAAAGTCACTTATTTCCACATCTTTAGATCAATGGCGAAAACTTCTAAAATCGTTCCTCAAAAAGAGAAAGCTTCCTCCTCTTCTTTCCCGCCGGTCGGTGATAAAATGTTGGCCCTTCATGAGATCATTCCCGGTCCTTGCGTTATAAAGAAAGACTTCCGAGTTAAAAATACCCATCTTATTCCTGGTCGACACGAGCATGTACCGAGATATGTTTGCTTGATAACGAAGAAGCACATCAAAGAAATAAAGAAAGAGTGTGGTTGGAGGACGATATCATAGTACAGATGCTCGACCCCGAGGGTTTCTAAGCGTTTATACTTACCCATTCACACTGGTCCACTCGATCCGGTTGTGATTGAGTTTTGCAAAAGATACCAAGTCACCCTTGGCCAGATTTACCCATCTTTCTGACATATAGTGAAGATGCTTCGTTTCATCCCGAGCAAGACCAAGGGGCTAGAGTTCACCCCCAATTACCTTATCAGATTGTATCGGCCTCAAATTTTACAAGGGATGATCAAGCTTCAACCCCGATCGAGGAAGGCCTTCTTCGCTAGTAATACTGATGATAAGGACTTGGGTTGGATGAGTAGGTTCGTACGAGTGAGGACCTCAGAATCATTCCCGAGAGTAAAATTCCATTCCCAGAAAAATGGTACCCCGATTGTCAGTGAAGTCCTCTCCTCAATGTCTTCTTATATTCTATTTTTTTTGCATTGTGTGATGCGTTTACCTTTTTTTCAGCGCTTGCTTGGATGCCGCATGCGATCCACGACCATGAATACTGGGTTCGAAAATTATCCGCCACCTCCTCGTATAATGAGCACAAATGGCATGACTTATCGAAAGGTAAATGGGAAGCTAAACACCATGGTAAGTCCTTCTCCCAAATTTTCAATGCTTTCCCCTTTGTTGTATATGTCAACTTATTTATGCTTGTTCTTTATTAATGTAGGTATTGGAGATGCCTCCTAAATGAGGCTAGCCCCGCCCGGGGAAAAGACCGAATCACCGGTTCCAAAATAGGGGAAAGATAACAAGAGGAAAAGGGCTTTGGAACCTAAGACCCCTGTGATAAGAGAGCTGACGAGACCAATGTGCATAGGATTTTTCTGCTCATATTCAGTCAGATTCTAGTATATTTTATGATATCGTCCCACAGAGATTTGTTAATCTAGGCTACATACTTTTAATATTTTTACTACTATTTGAGAGAACCGAATTGATGAAAGGTTAGCTTTTAAACTTGTTAATTAATAAAAGCAAAACAAATAATTTCCGAAAGATTTATAATTTAAAAAGAGTTAGGAATTATTGAATTCACTTGATAATATTATTACAATAAAATCTCAATATCTACATGTATTTATCTAAAGAATAATTACTTATTGCTAATACAATTACATTTGTTCACTAAGAAAAAGTCAATAAATAGCACTCCATGAGGTTATGTAATTAATTGAGTTAAAACCAGTGACGATTAAACCGAAATATTTTGTTGCTCGAATTGTGCGAAAAGGTAGTAAAAACTTTATAAGAATATTTTTACTAAAAATTAATAATCTTGCCTACAAAAATTCCTATGTGAGAATTAAAACTGAGACAAACAATATTACAGATTTGAAACAAGAGTTGTACAAATGACTATTCTCACTCTATTATTTTATTCATTGGTTATTATACAATAATTTTACTCCGTGAGAATTACAAATATTATATGAGAATAAATAAAATAAAATATATAGAAGTGATAATAATGATTAATTAGAAACCATTATTTTAGCACAATATGAATTATACAATAAAATTTTGAAGCCAAGGATGTATTAAAACTCAAATAATATTATAAAAATACATATCAAGCTTCATCAACTATCCCAATGAAAGAGATTACTCCATTATGGAGTATTTAAATCTCACAAAAAAAAATTTCCATAATATCATCAATACTCTTAGAAAATCCAAAAACTAACAAGAAGAATATAAAATAGTTAAATAAAGAAGTTAACATCAAAGTTTAGATAAAAGTAGATATTCTTTTCCCCTTTCTTCGATGCTAATATTGTATTCTATTTATAACAAATCTTACAAGTATGAAATGATTAGACATTTCCAAGGAGTGAGTTTGAATGTGTCCGGGGAGTGAGCTTGGACGCGTCGGAAGACATGATCATGAATTTTGAAGACATGATCTTGGTTACGTAATCTTGGACGTCTCTAAAGACACTTCTAAGGATATGAGCTTGGATGTGTCGGAGGAGTGAGCTTGGACGCGTTTGAAGACATGATCTTGGATTTGGAAGACAAGATCTTGGATACGTGATCTTGGACACTTCTAAGCATATGAGCTTGGACGTGTTTGAACTTCAATTCAGACTTCCGTTTTCCATTTCCATTATTGTGCTTGTCATAATAGACTTTCATTGAGCATTTTGTCTTTTTCTTCTGATTTTATAATCTTTTTTCTTTTTCTTTTTCCTGCAAAAATAGTTAGAAAGAGGCAAAATACGAAATATAATTTAAGTATATTATTTAAAGTATAATATTAAAAATATATAATAAGTAAATAATTTATATTCATCAAATTTTCCCATGCTTGAACCATTGCTCGTCCTCGAGGAGAATAACTTTATTAGTAATTATTATTTCTTGTAGAGTATAAAATTGAAAAAATAAAAATTCACATAAAGTTCAACGCCAATAACTTTTTCAAGTTCACCAAATATTTATTTTGTTTCTACTTCTGCTTTTATTTAGCAAAATAAATTTTGTATCTCGTATTCATGATGAATCTTTTGAGATTGATCACTGATCATAGCTCTTGAGTTTCTCAAAATTTTTCATAAGCATGCCCTTCATGTCAATCTTCACTAATATACGAACAACATTGATTTCTAAAATTTTTTTAGAAATTTTTTGATTTTGTAATATTTGGCTTAATGCTGGTAAGGGCAAATGATATATTTATAGTGACTTGATCTTTTCAGCTTTATCATAAGAGTTAATTATTTTGTCAATCACGAATTTATTTCGCAAGCATATATACAATTTTTTTTTGTATTTTTGTACGGGACATTCTGTGACGACCCAAAGGGTCATCACCTGTTTTTCTCATCTGTTCTGTACTTTCGAGGCCTTGAAAATCTCATTTTATATTGCTTCGATTTGCGTGCACAGTCCGGGTGCGTAGCCGAAAACTTTTTGTGTTAGAATATGTGAATTCTATGAATAATTTGAATAATTTTGATATTAATATTGATATAGTTGACCTTTGTCAATATTTTTGGTAAACGGACCCGGACCCGAGTTCGGACGGTCCCGGAAGGTCTTTAGAAAAATATGGGAGTCAGGCATATGCCCGAAGTCGGATTCCGAGGCCTAGAGGGCCGACGATGTCCATTCCCCATTTCATGAAAGGCCATGGAGACAGGACTGAGTGAAATTGCTCCCTAGGCTGATGAATCATCGGTGTAAAACTTTTGACATTTATCACACTTTTTAACAAACTCCTTAGTTTTTTTCCATTTTATTTCAGTAATACCCTGCTCTTATAATTTTGAAATCCAAGACTCGACACTGGAGTGATTCTAGTAGTGCCTTCATAGATTTCTCGTAAAACATAATCGTTGTCCCTCGGCCCTAAACATACCACCAAAGGTCCATCGAACGTCCTCATGTACAATGTTCCATCTTCATCCAATGAGAACCTAGCAACCTTGATTCTTAGAGCCCTCAATTCTTTATGATCAAAGGGAGTTTTCCACTTTTCAAATATTCGATAGACTTATTCCTTCAAACCCAAGTCAACCTTGTGGAGATCTCGGCATGACTGTCCTCGACCACAGATTTTGATGATTGGACAACACTCCCCGGGACAATATCACCTTCCTCAACTTATAAGCCCAAGTTGGTAAGTGCATCGACCTCTTTATTTTGTTCTTGAGGAACATGATTTATAGTCCACTCGTTGAAGTGGTGTAGGGTTACCTGTAGCTTGTCCAAATATCCTTGCATCCAATCCTCTTGAACTTTGAAGTTTTTGTTCACTTGATTCACCACCAAAAGGGAATCACATTTGGCTTCAACGACTTCTGCCACCAAGCTTTTAGCTAGCTCGAGACCTACAATCATGGACTCGTACTCGGCCTCATTATTAGTCAACCTAGAAGTTTTGATAGATTGTCTAATAGTAGTACCTATCGTAGGCTTCAAAACAATGCCAAGCTCGGACCCTTTCATATTTGGGGCACCTTCCGTGAAAAAGGTCCATATCCCCTATGATGTACCCGATTTTAGCAAAAGTTGTTTCTCCACTTTGGGTACGAGAGTCGACGTAAAATCTGCCACGAAGTCAGCTAGGATTTGAGACTCGATGGCCATTCGGGGTTGATATTCGATATCGTACCCGCCAAGTTCGATGGCCCATTTGGCCAATTGCCTAGATAGCTCGAGCTTATGCAAAACATTTTAAAAGGGAAAAGTGGTTAACACACATATAGGGTGACATTGAAAATATGGTTTTAACTTTCTATATACGCTTATCAATGCAAGTGCCAATTTTTTTAAGTGTGGATATCTAGTTTCAGCATCTCCTAGAGTTCGACCTACGTAATTGTCACGACCCCAAATCCGGTCGTGATGGCGCCCAGCACATTGCTAAGCCAGCCTGACCAATCAATATAAACAACGGAGCTAGAAGCTCTCTTTTAGCCCATTTAAGCATATTAAATCACGAAGCAATAGCGATACAAATAACGAAAACGGGGAACCAAGTCCCATAATACATCAACTCCCATAGACCGAAGGGTCAAGAGTCGTGAGCCTCTACCGAACATGAGTGTATAAAGGTTTACAAGATACCAAGTGCGGAAAGAAAAGTCAATATGAAATCAAGAGACAGTGAGAAGGAATATTGGGTC
>JASVEL010009154.1:0-76120 GCA_032618575.1 Nicotiana noctiflora | reverse complement strand
AATGCGATTACGTGATCTCGAGGGTCATTTGTAACATCATATTTTGGAATATCAGGCAACTTAAACTTCTTAGGAATCGGCAAAGGTGTTGCACTTGGCTTCCAGACTTGTGACGACCCGACCCGTCATCTCATGAGAACCGCTCCATTTCCTCCATTTTCTATTTCGTTATGCTTCATTATCAGTGTCTTGTGTGAACGAGTTGAATTGGATTGATTTTTGGAAGTTAATGAAACACTTAGTCTCTTTAAGGAAGACTTTGTTTTGGAAAAGTCAACCGTATGTTGACATATGAGTTAGAGGGATCAGATGTGGATTCTGAAGACTTGATTAGCTTTGGGGGATGATTTATGACTTAGGAGTGTGGTAGGAAGTGATTCTAGAGATCCGATGTGGAATTAGGCTTGAATTGGCGAAGTTAGTATTTTGGCGAATTCCAGTTAATAGGTGAGATTTTGATCCGAGGGTCGAAATAGAATTACGAGAGTTGTTGTATCTTATTTAGGTTATTTGGGATGTGTGTGCAAAATTTTAGGTTATTCGGAGGTGATTTGGTTGGTTTTTTTTATATTGTCAAATTACGTGTTTCGAAAGTTTTAGAAGAACTTAGGCTTGAATCCGATGTAAATTTGGTGTTTTGATGTTAGTTTTGGTGTTTTGAGATTTCAAATAAGTATGAATGATCATATGTAACATGTTATTATGTTCGTATGCGGCCCCAAGGAGCTCGGGTGAGTTTCGGATAGATTTGGGCTGCGTTGTGCTCTTTTTTCTTATGCTTCGACGTCGTTTCTTCAAGCATAAATGATATCATATTGAATAAATGAGCTCCTATTATCGTTTCTATTGAAGCATTAGATCCATATTGTAATTACGGACCCGTAGCAAAAAGAATCATCGAATTTGGACATCGTATGAGAATTTTATGGATATTTTACTAAGGTTGCCCAGATTTTTAGGTTAATGACAAAATTGCCCTTGACGACGTATTAAAAACCTGCACTATTTGCAAATATTAAAACCTTATCTCCTTCATTATAAGTTTACATTTGAGTGATTCAAAAGCCTAAATTCATTATAATTTTACAAGGAATACATTGGGAGTAGTAAAACGCGTGAACAATATACCTATAATGTGGTCGAGTTTTCTTCATTGAACGGGAAGAAGCTTCTGAGACAATTTTTAAGAGAGAAAATTAGTGGGTATCACAGAGGTAAGTGTTTTGATTGTCAAAACTCATTTATGAGTGATTATAGAACATAATTCTAGCCTTTAATTCATGAAAAATAGTAGAAAATTAGAATTTTGGGGCCTGAGATTATGAGACCTTTAGGGGTCGATTTGAGGGGTCAAACGAACTTCGATTTTGGTATTTTTTATATGTATGGAATCGGGAGAAGATGAAGAACAATTTTTTGTAAAAATTCTTTAGTTTCGAGCAGTGGGACCAGGGCTCGGGTTTTGTCAATCTCGGGATTATTAATATTTTTTGATTATTTTCGATTGGGTATTGATCCTATAGCATAATGTAACGTATTCGTTGTGATTTTGGTCAGATTCGACGCGTGAGGAGGTCAATTTGAGAGGAAAGGGAATAGTGAGCTAGGGTTTTGGACGGCTTGAGGTTAGTAATTGATGTAAATGCTGTGTTGAGGGTTTGAAACCTCAAATTTTCACATCATAGTGCTATATTGAGGTGACTTGCACGAAAGATAACAGGCATGGGGTAGAGCACCATCGGGGATTATGATTTTGTCCGCCCCGTTTAATAAAATTACTACCTAATTGATTGAAGCTTAGTTGATATCCTTATAAAAATGGATTAATTGTCATAATTGGGTCTCGTGCCAACTAATTGAATCCTTCAGGGATAGCAAGCTGGTTTCTTACTATTTTGATATATAATTGAAATCAGTCCTAGTATTTAATATTATTTTACAAACTCAGCCGCATTAATTAAAATTTGAGACTTTAATGATATTTTCACTGTTGTTTGGGATGCGCACTATTATTTTATTGATGCCCGAGGGGCTTATGATGTTTCCTAGACTAAGAAGGCTTTCAGGCCTTGAGTATGATGTGAGGAGGCTTTCAGGCCTTGAGTGGGATGTGAGGAGACTTTCAGGCCCGGAGTGTGATATAAGAAGGCTTTCAGGCCTTATGTGTGATATGAGAAGGCTTTTAGGAATTATGTTGATATAGCGCTTGGGCAGTAAGGTGCCCTTCTGGAGTCTGCACACCCCTAGTGAGCGTCGTCGACGATAAATAAAGGGTGCGGGCTGCACACCGCAACGGGTACTAGAGAGTACCGTACTTTCTTAATTGATTGTCATTCATTTACTTATCTGTTGCAGCATCATTATTTTCATTGGTTTATTGAGTTGATATTAACTGGATTAAACTGCTGTAATTATAGCTTACATTGCAGGAATTCTTACACTCAACCCTTATTTATGTTTATTATTCTCTGGGTTGGAAGTACTCACATTACTTCCTACATCTTGCGTGCAGATCTAGGTGCACCCACTGAGGCTAAGTGAGGATTTCTCTGCCGAGCATCGTATCCGTGAACATCAAGGTAGCTGTATGACGTCCGCAGTCCTAATCTTCCCATCTAATCTATTTGCTTTATTTTCGCACTTCTTTAGAGTACTATGTAGTACGTTGACACCCGTGTATTAGAGGCTCAGACTTGTGACACGCTGGTTCTTCGGGGTGTGTAGTAGTAGTATTTTTACTTGAGTTTTCCGCATGTTTTGATTATATTTTAGAGTTTCGGTAGTATGATTTAGTAATTATTTGTGTTAATTGAATCATGAACTGCATAAAAAGGGTTAAGGTTGTTTAATTGGTTGGGCTTATCTAGTAGTGTGTTGGGCTCCATCACGACCGGGGTTGTGGGTGTGACAAGATTGTTGTGAATATTTATCCATATCTACTCCTTTAATCATGGGAGCTACGCCTAGTATTTGTTCTATGCGATTATTTTGCTCTTTCAGTTGTTTCTGCAAAGTTAGTACCAACCTATAAATCAGAGTTATTTGGTATACCTGACCTTCCAACACGAGATTCATTGAGAGTTCCCCACTTCCAGAATTGGCAAGCCCCGGGCATGGGTTTTCTAGGGTTGTGGTATTGTTTTGATGAGGAGTTTATGGCGCAGTTGGCAATCCCCTAACAAAGGCTTGAAGAGCACTGTTCACGTGTTCTACGATAAATTGTCTTAAAGCGTCTTGTTCGACAGTTTGCTTGTTCCCCTGATGATCATTCACGTGTGACGTAGATATTTCAGGTGACCCCTCACGGGACTGTCGAGGAGATCCTTGTAGAGAAGGGAGTAGTGGAGTTGCTCCCTCCTGTGGCTTCAGCTGGTTATTTTTGTTGGAAGTTGACATGGATGGTTGTCAGAACGAGAATTTGGAAAGTGAAAAGATTATTAGATTCCCAATAACGAAATCAATTTGCTTAACCCAAAAATTGATTTATCGGTCAAAGTCTAAACGGGTTATTAATAACCAGGTTTTACTTCACTTTCTCAAAGATATTTAAGAAAAATAATAAGAATAGTAAAGAAAATCTATTAAAACAAATAAGAAATAAATTGATGGTCAATTTATAAGATCAAGGCACAAAACTACGATAAAGCAGAGAAGTAAAGAATATATTTCAATAGTACTTGAAATTTGTCTTTACAAATAAAATTTTGTGTCCTTATATAGGAGTTTACAATCATAACGGTTTTCTTACATAATTTGGGTTTATTATGAGTATCAATTATATTGATTGTCCAATAGCACAGATAGTTATAACTGAAGTATTTATTGCTATAAATGCCATATAATTATTCTGATTTTCCTTTCTTATTTGCTTCAGGTTTGTGTATCTTCCATTCTTTTTGTTCCTTAGTCATTCCGTCCTTGCCTTTTCTTTGGCAACCGCCAAGCCTGGTTCTCTTCTCCGTACTGTCTCGTGAGTGTTTCTCCCGTGTTTTTATTTTTCAATTAATTCTATTATTTGAAAATACCACTTGTCGCTACATCATTGCTCTACGCATTGTACTTCGTCAGCATGCTAACAGTCCACGTGTAATCCCCTTTTCCCACCAGTACACAAGTCGTAAAGGATATGTTGAACTTTTTCTCTTGATGCCGAAATGAAATGTCAAGGAATTATGAATTTGAGAATAGTGAATACGTTCAGTTAGTATACGGTGATCCCATATTAACGACGGTCACAACTTTCTAATCATGTCGTGACTAAAAAACCTCTACGAGAATCGTTGTTGTTGATAATAGTAATTCTTATCCACGGAGCAAAAGATCTTGAACTCCTATATGTTTGAAGTTCAATCTATAAAATACTTTTGAACACAACCGCAGTACCTTTTTTATTTTCAAATCTTTTTATCATTTTCTATAAATTTCAAGCTATTATCCTTTTACTTCCATTATCATCAACAGATAATCACGTGAATAATTTTTTTAATCATTAGTTGATGCCTACCAATAGATAAAATCAACTAGATTTTCTTCTTTATCTTTTCAAATGGCGGGACAACAATATCAACATACTTTTCAAGTTTACTGCATTCCGATAGGGTTTGTTTATATATATTTTTGTTTAACCATTTGGGATTAAAACTCAATGCTGACTCGACTAATTAAACTGCATCACCTAGAGCCATTTCAGATGGAAGTAGGAATTTTTTCGTTCTAATAACTCGAATTCGAGACAATAAGATATGTGATTAACGGTAAATGGATCTCAACTATATCACCACATTATTATAGGGTGGGTGAAAGTGATTATAGTTAATACTTTATGAGCAACAAACAGCGTAGCAATTAAAGCATTAACAAAAGCACAAAGCATCACCTTATCTTAAGCTTGTCCTAATCATAATTAATTATTAGTAAAAAGTAAGTGCAAAACAAAAAGGACCATGTCAGTTCAACACCCTGACCCTTCTGTTTACCACCATTTTATGTTGATTAATAATAATCTATACCAAACAAAGATATTATCAATTACTGCTATATATCACAAAGATTATCTTGCTTTAATTACAAGCCACAAGAATATATATATATACCTAAGCTTAACATAACTCCAAAAGTGATCATACAACATACAACAAGTGAGGCCGCTAGCTAATCAAATCTTAATCCAAATTGGAAAAAAGAATTAATTGTCTCCAAATCTACAAGGATTTATGTGATTAGCTCTAGAGATTAAAAGGCATCGCAAATATTAAATACAAAAAGTGACTAGCTTAATTATCCTGTTGGACGATACAAATTGGGTCTCTTCTTTTGTGGTAATTTATATAGGGACAAAGTGACATTTTTTTTATTTAAAAAAAAAAGCTTTTTAACTGACATGGATAGTGAATATTGAAAGCGAAGGTAAAAGGGTAAATATTTACCCACAGCGGGTGTTTATATTAAACTATATTAACTCACTATGGTTAATTAATTTAATTAGATGAGAATGTATGTAATTTACCATGGTTAAATGATTGAAGTACATATGTATGATACATGTTATATATCTATTGATTTGGTGTAGACACCCGGTGCGAGTAATATACCTATTGTATCGGACTTTTGGCGAGATTAGAACCTCGGATCTAAGGACTTGTTTTTCCATATAATTTCTTTTTCGAAACTTATTTTCAAAACATTGTTTATGTATGAATTAGGCTAATTTTTAAAGAAAATCACTTTTTCAAGTAAACAATATTTTTTGTCGCAAAACTGTAATTTTTTTATAAATAAAATGCATGTTTAAACACAATTATAAATTGAAACCCCCCTCTAATTGTGATGATAAGGTGACAAATGTTACTTCATCTCACACATATTTTACTACTACTTTCTACTAAAAGTGACCTTTTTAGGTAAACAACATTTTGCCTTTTATCTTTAAATGGTTGAATCGATGACATTTCATGCTCTAATGCCAAACTTGGTGGTTATAATTAGTAGCCACTCGATCGAGAATATTTTACATCTTAAACCTGCAGCACAGCAATCAACTCAAACTTGAAACCAAATGGGAACCAGCTAAATACTAAGATTTTGTTGTACTAGGAATCTATATGATTACATAAAAAATAACAAGTAGTATGTAGCATTATATTACGAGAATTAAAAGAACAACACACTAGGAAAAGGTTACTTATAAGATAGGGTTTCAGTTTTTCTACAATATGATGTTATTTTGCACATTAATATGTACAATCAGCTAATAATATATACATATGATGTTGACATCCATTGTCTTCGATCCTCAAAAGCAATTGATTAGTTCTTTAAAATGTTACTTTTCGTCGAAAGGTCATGTTAAAGATAGGTCTAGACGAATCAAAATCAAAGTAGAAAGAAGAAGCAAACATTTGGTCCAAATATCTCCAGAATTCCAACCAAATGGGGAATAGTTAAATACCAAAAATCTTAAGCGAGGATTTGGTCTACTTGCAAAAAGAGCTGGTGGATGCCTTCGAAAAGCTGAAAATGTGACAAATGGCAGGAAAGATATGGCTTCCAAGTCTTACGACAAATTATATATTGTTACTTCTCTAATTATAATTAAAAATAAGTTGATCAGCCTATAGTTTTGATGTACAATTACTGCTTCTTTGCAAATAATTAAGCTTCCTCATTTTCGACAGATATATACTAGTGTACTCCTCAGAAATGACAAGAAAGTTTATACTATGTCCTATAAAGATTTAGCTTGTCTGGTGACTATCTTATACACTGTACACATGCAGGCTTGAAAAATAGGCATATACATAGATTAAAACAAGAACAATAAAGTAAAGACAATGAAGTGAAGAGACAAATCTGATGAAATATGAGCAATAGAGTAAGAGAGTGTATTATTTGTCAATGATTGATGATCGTTACAAATGATTGAGATCCTCTTTATATAATAGGGGGTCCCTAAATACGGCACATTTCTATTTACAATAAGAAATCTTATTGGGATAACTGTCTAACTACCTAGTACGGAATTTTACTAACTGGTATAAATCTATTCTGAAATTTACGGCATGATCTTGGAGACGTGGCGAGAGTCTTGCTCTTTCTGTTACAAATCCATAATGGCATCATCTCGAGGTTGGTCATACTTGGCTCCGATATTTCTCGAGCACTTAGATCTTTGAACCTCGTATTCTGCCTTCAAACTTGAACTCGATCTATATTGAACATGTTTTCGATGCGACCTCTTGAGCCTACAAAATTGGATAGTCCCTACTAGTGGCGGATTTAAGGGGGCGCAAGGGTGTTCACCCGAACAACCTTCTCCGAAAAATTACACTGTATATATAAGGTAAAATCTATTTTTTACCTCTATATATGAAGTTTTGAACACCCTTAATACTATCAAAAAGTGTAGTTTAGTGGTCAAGGGTGTTCAAAATTTACATAAAGGTCATGAGTTCAATTCCCACTAGCTACAATTTTTTTTTGAACACCCTTCATGAAGGTTCTGGCTCCGACACTGGTCCCTACGCTTCTTAGAATAAAATGATAAGAAACGACTTAAGCCTCGATTTCTTCGAAGTCCTTGACGATGATGTCATTCCTGAGATTTAGGCGCTCAAAGTGATCAAAACATCCCGTCCGTTCGCTTCCCCAAAATATTAAATGCTTGGCCAGTGGTGGTCAACCATTAGCAGCGTT
Source organism: Nicotiana noctiflora (assembly GCA_032618575.1). Classification (NCBI taxonomy): domain Eukaryota; kingdom Viridiplantae; phylum Streptophyta; class Magnoliopsida; order Solanales; family Solanaceae; genus Nicotiana; species Nicotiana noctiflora. Next base: position 68,428 of record JASVEL010009154.1, on the reverse strand, counting down.
GAATCGTCGCCGCTTGCCTATAAATACAAAGTTCAAATTTGGAAAACTTTTTACTTCAATCTTCATTCCATCTCTAAACCCCTTTTATATTTCCCTCTCTTCATCTCTTCTCACTCATTACTTGTAGCTATCGTTCTTTTAGTGCCAAAAAATATAAAAGTCACTTATTTCCACATCTTTAGATCAATGGCGAAAACTTCTAAAATCGTTCCTCAAAAAGAGAAAGCTTCCTCCTCTTCTTTCCCGCCGGTCGGTGATAAAATGTTGGCCCTTCATGAGATCATTCCCGGTCCTTGCGTTATAAAGAAAGACTTCCGAGTTAAAAATACCCATCTTATTCCTGGTCGACACGAGCATGTACCGAGATATGTTTGCTTGATAACGAAGAAGCACATCAAAGAAATAAAGAAAGAGTGTGGTTGGAGGACGATATCATAGTACAGATGCTCGACCCCGAGGGTTTCTAAGCGTTTATACTTACCCATTCACACTGGTCCACTCGATCCGGTTGTGATTGAGTTTTGCAAAAGATACCAAGTCACCCTTGGCCAGATTTACCCATCTTTCTGACATATAGTGAAGATGCTTCGTTTCATCCCGAGCAAGACCAAGGGGCTAGAGTTCACCCCCAATTACCTTATCAGATTGTATCGGCCTCAAATTTTACAAGGGATGATCAAGCTTCAACCCCGATCGAGGAAGGCCTTCTTCGCTAGTAATACTGATGATAAGGACTTGGGTTGGATGAGTAGGTTCGTACGAGTGAGGACCTCAGAATCATTCCCGAGAGTAAAATTCCATTCCCAGAAAAATGGTACCCCGATTGTCAGTGAAGTCCTCTCCTCAATGTCTTCTTATATTCTATTTTTTTTGCATTGTGTGATGCGTTTACCTTTTTTTCAGCGCTTGCTTGGATGCCGCATGCGATCCACGACCATGAATACTGGGTTCGAAAATTATCCGCCACCTCCTCGTATAATGAGCACAAATGGCATGACTTATCGAAAGGTAAATGGGAAGCTAAACACCATGGTAAGTCCTTCTCCCAAATTTTCAATGCTTTCCCCTTTGTTGTATATGTCAACTTATTTATGCTTGTTCTTTATTAATGTAGGTATTGGAGATGCCTCCTAAATGAGGCTAGCCCCGCCCGGGGAAAAGACCGAATCACCGGTTCCAAAATAGGGGAAAGATAACAAGAGGAAAAGGGCTTTGGAACCTAAGACCCCTGTGATAAGAGAGCTGACGAGACCAATGTGCATAGGATTTTTCTGCTCATATTCAGTCAGATTCTAGTATATTTTATGATATCGTCCCACAGAGATTTGTTAATCTAGGCTACATACTTTTAATATTTTTACTACTATTTGAGAGAACCGAATTGATGAAAGGTTAGCTTTTAAACTTGTTAATTAATAAAAGCAAAACAAATAATTTCCGAAAGATTTATAATTTAAAAAGAGTTAGGAATTATTGAATTCACTTGATAATATTATTACAATAAAATCTCAATATCTACATGTATTTATCTAAAGAATAATTACTTATTGCTAATACAATTACATTTGTTCACTAAGAAAAAGTCAATAAATAGCACTCCATGAGGTTATGTAATTAATTGAGTTAAAACCAGTGACGATTAAACCGAAATATTTTGTTGCTCGAATTGTGCGAAAAGGTAGTAAAAACTTTATAAGAATATTTTTACTAAAAATTAATAATCTTGCCTACAAAAATTCCTATGTGAGAATTAAAACTGAGACAAACAATATTACAGATTTGAAACAAGAGTTGTACAAATGACTATTCTCACTCTATTATTTTATTCATTGGTTATTATACAATAATTTTACTCCGTGAGAATTACAAATATTATATGAGAATAAATAAAATAAAATATATAGAAGTGATAATAATGATTAATTAGAAACCATTATTTTAGCACAATATGAATTATACAATAAAATTTTGAAGCCAAGGATGTATTAAAACTCAAATAATATTATAAAAATACATATCAAGCTTCATCAACTATCCCAATGAAAGAGATTACTCCATTATGGAGTATTTAAATCTCACAAAAAAAAATTTCCATAATATCATCAATACTCTTAGAAAATCCAAAAACTAACAAGAAGAATATAAAATAGTTAAATAAAGAAGTTAACATCAAAGTTTAGATAAAAGTAGATATTCTTTTCCCCTTTCTTCGATGCTAATATTGTATTCTATTTATAACAAATCTTACAAGTATGAAATGATTAGACATTTCCAAGGAGTGAGTTTGAATGTGTCCGGGGAGTGAGCTTGGACGCGTCGGAAGACATGATCATGAATTTTGAAGACATGATCTTGGTTACGTAATCTTGGACGTCTCTAAAGACACTTCTAAGGATATGAGCTTGGATGTGTCGGAGGAGTGAGCTTGGACGCGTTTGAAGACATGATCTTGGATTTGGAAGACAAGATCTTGGATACGTGATCTTGGACACTTCTAAGCATATGAGCTTGGACGTGTTTGAACTTCAATTCAGACTTCCGTTTTCCATTTCCATTATTGTGCTTGTCATAATAGACTTTCATTGAGCATTTTGTCTTTTTCTTCTGATTTTATAATCTTTTTTCTTTTTCTTTTTCCTGCAAAAATAGTTAGAAAGAGGCAAAATACGAAATATAATTTAAGTATATTATTTAAAGTATAATATTAAAAATATATAATAAGTAAATAATTTATATTCATCAAATTTTCCCATGCTTGAACCATTGCTCGTCCTCGAGGAGAATAACTTTATTAGTAATTATTATTTCTTGTAGAGTATAAAATTGAAAAAATAAAAATTCACATAAAGTTCAACGCCAATAACTTTTTCAAGTTCACCAAATATTTATTTTGTTTCTACTTCTGCTTTTATTTAGCAAAATAAATTTTGTATCTCGTATTCATGATGAATCTTTTGAGATTGATCACTGATCATAGCTCTTGAGTTTCTCAAAATTTTTCATAAGCATGCCCTTCATGTCAATCTTCACTAATATACGAACAACATTGATTTCTAAAATTTTTTTAGAAATTTTTTGATTTTGTAATATTTGGCTTAATGCTGGTAAGGGCAAATGATATATTTATAGTGACTTGATCTTTTCAGCTTTATCATAAGAGTTAATTATTTTGTCAATCACGAATTTATTTCGCAAGCATATATACAATTTTTTTTTGTATTTTTGTACGGGACATTCTGTGACGACCCAAAGGGTCATCACCTGTTTTTCTCATCTGTTCTGTACTTTCGAGGCCTTGAAAATCTCATTTTATATTGCTTCGATTTGCGTGCACAGTCCGGGTGCGTAGCCGAAAACTTTTTGTGTTAGAATATGTGAATTCTATGAATAATTTGAATAATTTTGATATTAATATTGATATAGTTGACCTTTGTCAATATTTTTGGTAAACGGACCCGGACCCGAGTTCGGACGGTCCCGGAAGGTCTTTAGAAAAATATGGGAGTCAGGCATATGCCCGAAGTCGGATTCCGAGGCCTAGAGGGCCGACGATGTCCATTCCCCATTTCATGAAAGGCCATGGAGACAGGACTGAGTGAAATTGCTCCCTAGGCTGATGAATCATCGGTGTAAAACTTTTGACATTTATCACACTTTTTAACAAACTCCTTAGTTTTTTTCCATTTTATTTCAGTAATACCCTGCTCTTATAATTTTGAAATCCAAGACTCGACACTGGAGTGATTCTAGTAGTGCCTTCATAGATTTCTCGTAAAACATAATCGTTGTCCCTCGGCCCTAAACATACCACCAAAGGTCCATCGAACGTCCTCATGTACAATGTTCCATCTTCATCCAATGAGAACCTAGCAACCTTGATTCTTAGAGCCCTCAATTCTTTATGATCAAAGGGAGTTTTCCACTTTTCAAATATTCGATAGACTTATTCCTTCAAACCCAAGTCAACCTTGTGGAGATCTCGGCATGACTGTCCTCGACCACAGATTTTGATGATTGGACAACACTCCCCGGGACAATATCACCTTCCTCAACTTATAAGCCCAAGTTGGTAAGTGCATCGACCTCTTTATTTTGTTCTTGAGGAACATGATTTATAGTCCACTCGTTGAAGTGGTGTAGGGTTACCTGTAGCTTGTCCAAATATCCTTGCATCCAATCCTCTTGAACTTTGAAGTTTTTGTTCACTTGATTCACCACCAAAAGGGAATCACATTTGGCTTCAACGACTTCTGCCACCAAGCTTTTAGCTAGCTCGAGACCTACAATCATGGACTCGTACTCGGCCTCATTATTAGTCAACCTAGAAGTTTTGATAGATTGTCTAATAGTAGTACCTATCGTAGGCTTCAAAACAATGCCAAGCTCGGACCCTTTCATATTTGGGGCACCTTCCGTGAAAAAGGTCCATATCCCCTATGATGTACCCGATTTTAGCAAAAGTTGTTTCTCCACTTTGGGTACGAGAGTCGACGTAAAATCTGCCACGAAGTCAGCTAGGATTTGAGACTCGATGGCCATTCGGGGTTGATATTCGATATCGTACCCGCCAAGTTCGATGGCCCATTTGGCCAATTGCCTAGATAGCTCGAGCTTATGCAAAACATTTTAAAAGGGAAAAGTGGTTAACACACATATAGGGTGACATTGAAAATATGGTTTTAACTTTCTATATACGCTTATCAATGCAAGTGCCAATTTTTTTAAGTGTGGATATCTAGTTTCAGCATCTCCTAGAGTTCGACCTACGTAATTGTCACGACCCCAAATCCGGTCGTGATGGCGCCCAGCACATTGCTAAGCCAGCCTGACCAATCAATATAAACAACGGAGCTAGAAGCTCTCTTTTAGCCCATTTAAGCATATTAAATCACGAAGCAATAGCGATACAAATAACGAAAACAGGGAAACCAAGTCCCATAATACATCAACTCCCATAGACCAAGGGTCAAGAGTCATGAGCCTCTACTGAACATGAGTGTATAAAGGTTTACAAGATACCAAGTGCGGAAAGAAAAGTCAATACAAAAATCAAGACAGTAAGAAGGAATATCGGGTCCTGCGGACTCTGCACTTACCTCGTATATCCCACAAATGTCGCCTCGCACAGCTACTGGATCACTGCTGAGAGGTACCTGGATCTGCACAAAAGGTGCAGGGAGTAAAATGAGTACTGGCCGGACTCGGTGGTAATAAACAAGGGTAAGACGACGCGGATAAGAAATCCGCAATAAAGCACTATGTAAAGCTATAACCCTGTCATAGAATCAATCTTCACCGTACCTGTACCAACAAATACCAATAAATAGCATAACAGCTAGGAGATGTAGCTAAATGCAATGCAATGCATGATATGACCGCTACGGCGTGTAGCCGACTCCAATTTTGGGTACCCGTGCTCACTGTGGGGGTTCGGACTCGGAGGGGCTCCTACGGCCCAAGCACATCTCATAGAGATATTCTTGCGGCGTGCGGTCCGATCCAACATATATCTCGGCTGCGGCGCGCGGCCAGATCCACTACTAGTCAGCTAATATGCAGATACAGCCTCGCGAGGCTCAAAAGTAGTTTTTGAAAACTCTTTTTATCATTTTTCGGTTGGAAAACAGTAATATCAAGTTCCAGAGATTGGAATTAGCATAATAACAAAAATGGCTGCGGACTAGTAGTAAACTAGCATGTCTATATGATAAGACAATGATAATGATCCTCGCGGGATCCAATAGCTGGCTCACGGCCCACAAGTATACTCAACCGCCCAAGAAGGGGGTTCCTCGGCTCAAGAGTGGCCATTATCACAATATATATATATATGCAACCATCCGAAAAGGAGGTTCGACGGCTCGAGAATAGCTAATAATACAGTATCAACAGGTCGGACTAATATATAGTCTCCAGTTCATGATCGACCTCGCACTCTCAAGAGTGTGCGTGTCTCGCCGCTATACAGCGTCACAAAGTGGTATATCGGGGTTTCGAACCTGCTGGTCATCACCCACATCTATTACTCACCTCAATACGGCGCGACGACTACTCCGCAATGCCCTTGCCACGAGAATCAAGCTCCGCACCCGTAGAATCTGATCAAATACAGTATAAATACAACAAATTAGGCCAATGGGACGACACCCAATCAATATAACTCGATTTACATCAAAATTCCCAAAGTTGTCAAAACCCGACTTTCGGTACGCTTGACGAAAAATTACAAAAGTTACATATTCGGAATCCTCATCTCGATACGAGTCTAGGCATATAAAATTTACCAAAATCGGACTCCATTTGCCCACTCAAATCGGTGTTTTTCTTCAATTTAGGCCTAGGGCTCAAACCCACCTTTAATCTTCCATTTACAGAAATTTAACCATGATTTCATGTTAAAATGATGTAATTAAGCCACAAAACTTACCTCCAACGAATCCCCGATGAATTACCAGCAATTCCCGTGAGTTTCTCTCTCTAGAACTCAAAAATGGCGTTTATGGGTGTTAAACCCGCGACTGGTTCTGTTCTGAACTTAACTTCACTGCCAGCCTCATTTCTTCATCGCGTTCGCGACGCCTCTCACGCGAACGCGATGCCTTTTTCCCCTTCTTCATCGCGAACGCGGCACGCTCTCACGCGTCCGCGAAGATCAATTCCTCAGCCTCCTGACTTTTACTCTACGCGAACGCGACGTGAAGTCACGCGTCCGCGATGCCTTACCTTTTCCTCTTACGCGAACGCGACCCACCCATCGCGAACGCGATGGCCAACTGGCCTCAACCTTCGCGAACGCGGCATCGCCCTCGCGAACGCGATGCCTTACTGAACCTGGCCTTCGCGAACGCGGAACCTTCCTCTGCGATCGCGAAGGGTAAAATTCTGCTACACTAATTGCAGCAGAAACAGCAGTGCATTTGGCACAAAATGGTCCGTTTGGACCCCCGAATTCATCCCGAGGCCCCGGGACCCCAACGAAAACCACCAACATACCCCAAAACACGATACGAACTTGTTCCAATCATAAAAACACCATCCTAAACATCAAAATCACCAATTACACACGGATTCAAGCCTAAATTTCTTAAAACTTTCCGAATTACACATTCGATGAAAAACCCGACCAAACGACGTCCGAATGACCTGAAATTTTGCAGAGGCACATCCAAAATCACCTAACGGAGCTACTGCAACTGTCGGAATTCCATTCCGACTCCCGGATCAAAATCTCACCTACCGTTTGGATTTCGCCAAAAATTCAACCTTAGCCAATTCAAGCCTATTTCTACACCGGGCCTCCAAATTCAATTCCGATCGCTCCCCTAAGTCACAAATCACCTTCCGGAACTAACCAAATCATCAGAATCCGATTCCAAGCCCTCTAACCAAATAGTCAACTCCGGGTTGACTTTCCTTATTCAAGCTTCCTCCAAAAAGGCTATATGCCTCATTTCCAATTTAATTTCACTCCTAACTCCCCCGATAGACTCTAACACTTATATAAAAGCATGAATTATGTAATTACAACATAACGGGGTGGTAATTCCCGTGACGACGGGCCGGGTCGTCACATTCTCCCCCTCTTAAGCAAACGCTCGTCCTCGAGCGGGTCAAAGAAACATACCTGAAGTCTCAAATAGCTGAGGGTATCTGCTCCGCATCTCCTGCTCAACCTCCCAAGTAGCCTCCTCTACGGGTCGACCTCTCCACTGAACCTTAACTGATGCAATCTCCTTCGACCTCAACTTTCTTACTTGGCGACCCAAAATAGCAATAGGCTCCACATCATAGGATAGATCACCATCCAGCTAAATGGTACTGAAGTCTAATACATGGGACGGATCTCCAATGTACTTCCGGAGCATAGACACATGGAATACTGGATGAACGCTGGATAAGCTGGGCGGCAAGGCCAACTCATATGCCACCTCTCCAACTCTCCTGAGTATCTCAAAAGGACCAATATACCTGGGACTCAACTTTCCTTTCTTCCCAAACCTCATAACACCCTTCATGGGTGAAACCTTCAGCAATACTCTATCACCAACCATGAAAGACAACTCTCGAACCCTACGGTCTGCATAACTCTTACGGCGAGACTATGCTGTGCGAAGCCTCTCCTGGATCAACTTTGCTCTATCCGGAGCATCCTGAACTAACTCAGTCCCTATCAATCTATCCTCACCAGGCTCAAACCATCCGACGGGAGATCTACGCCGTCTGCCATACAATGCCTCGTACGGGGCCATCTGAATACTCGACTGGTAGCTGTTGTTGTAGGCAAACTCAGCAAGTGGTAAGAACTCATCCCATGAACCACCAAAGTCAATCACACATGCCCGCAACATATCCTCCGGGATCTGAATAGTACGCTCAGACTGCCCGTCTGTCTGGGGGTGAAATGCGGTGCTCAACTCAACCCGCGTACCCATCTCTCGCTGAAATGCTCTCCAAAACTGAGAAGTGAACTGAGTGCCTCTGTCAGATATAATAGACACTGGGACCCCATGCAACCTGACAATCTCCCGAATAAAGATCGATGCCAACCGCTCCGATGAGTAAGTAGTACTAACTGGGATGAAATGTGCGGACTTAGTCAGCCGATCAACAATCACCCATACATAATCAAACTTCCTCGCTGTCCGAGGTAGCCCAGTAACAAAATCCATGGTGATCCTCTCCCATTTCCATTCGGGAATAACCATACGCTGAAAAACACCGCCAGGTCTCTGATGCTCATACTTGACCTGCTGGCAATTGAGGCACTTAGCTACATGCCTAACAATATCCATCTTCATTCTCCTCCACCGGTAGTGTTGTCTCAAGTCTTGGTACATCTTTGCGGCACCTGGGTGAATAGAGTACCGCGAACTGTGTGCCTCCTCAAGTATCAACTCCCGCAAACCATCAACATTGGGCACGCATATACGACCCTGCATCCTCAGAACACCATCACTGTCGATAGTCACATCTCTAACATCATTATGCTGCACTCTGTCCTTAAGGACAAGCAAATGTGGGTCATCATACTGTCGCTCCCTGATGCGATCATATAAGGAAGATCGAGAAACAACACAAGCCAACACCCGACTCGGCTCCGAAATATCTAATCTCACTAGCCGATTGGCTAGAGCCTGAACATCATAAGCAAATGGCCTCTCCCCAACTGGGATGAAAGCTAAGCTGCCCATGCTAACCGCCTTCCGACTCAAAGCATCGGCCACCACATTGGCCTTCCCCGGATGATACAAAATAGTGATGTCATAATCCTTCAGCAACTCAAGCCATCTCCGTTGTCTCAAATTAAGGTCTTTCTGTTTGAACAAGTGCTGGAGACTACGATGGTCGGTATACACCTCACAAGACACACCGTACAAATAGTGCCTCCAAATCTTCAATGCATGAACAATGGCGGCTATCTCCAAATCATGAACAGGATAGTTCTTCTCATGTGGCTTCAACTGCCGAGAAGCATAAGCAATCACCTTACCTTCCTGCATCAACACACAACATATCCCCACTCTCGAGGAATTAGAGTAAACAGTATATGAACCCGAAGCTGATGGCAATACTAACACTGGAGTTGTGGTCAAAGGTGTCTTGAGCTTCTGAAAGCTCTCCTCGCACTCATCCGACCACACGAATGGTGCACCCTTATGAGTCAATTTAGTTAATGAAGAAGTAATGGATGAAAATCCCTGAACAAACCGGCGATAATATCCTACCAAGCCAAGAAAACTCCTAGTCTCTGTAGCTGAGGACGGTCTAGGCCAACTCTGCACCGCCTCTATCTTCTTTAATACCATCACGAGACACCACATGTCCCAGAAATGCTACGGACTCGAGCCAAAACTCGCACTTGGAGAATTTAGCATATAGCTTCTCCTCTCTCAATCTATGCAACACAATACTCAAATGCTGAGCATGCTCCTCCTGACTACGGGAGTAGACTAGAATGTCATCAATGAACACAATCACAAATAAATCCAAATAAGGCTTGAACACACTGTTCATCAGATGCATAAATGCTGCTGGGGCGTTGGTCAGCCCAAACGACATCACAAGAAACTCATAATGACCATATCGGGTCCTGAATGCGGTCTTCAATATATCTGAGTCTCTGATCTTCAGCTGATGATAGCCTGAACGAAGATCGATCTTAGAAAACACCCTCGCACCCTGTAACTGATCAAACAAATCATCTATGCGCGGTAGAGGGTACTTGTTCTTCTCTGTCACTTTGTTCAATTGCCTATAATCAATACACATCCGCATGGAGCCATCTTTCTTTTTAACAAATAATACCGGCGCACCCCACGGGGACACGCTAGGGCGGATGAAACCCTTATCCAGAAGCTCTTGAAGCTGCTCTTTTAGTTCTTTCAACTCGGTTGGTGCCATCCGATAAGGAGGAATGGATATGGGCTGAGTGCCCGGCACCAAGTCAATGCCAAAATCAATATCCCTGTCCGGCGGTATGCCCGACAGGTCTGAGGGGAATACATCTGGGAAGTCCCTCACAACAGGTACAGAATCAATGCTAGGAGACTCAGCTCCCACGTCTCTCACAAAAGCTAAGTACGATAAACACCCTTTTTCAACCATCTTCTGAGCTTTTAAGAACGAAATAACACGGCTAGGGACGAAATCGGTCGAACCCCGCCACTCGATATGAGAAATACCAGGAATGGCCAACGTAACTGTCTTAGCATGACAGTCCAATATAGCATGGTACGGAGACAACCAGGTCCATACCCAATATAACATCAAAGTCCACCATACCCAACAATAACAAATCTGCCTGGGTCTCCAGACCCCCAATAGATATAACACGGGATCTATAGACATGATCCACAACAATCGTATCACCCACGGGGGTGGATACATGAACAGGTAAATCAAGACTACCACGAGTCGCACCCAAATGATGTGCAAAATAAGAGGACACGTAAGAATATGTGGACCCTGGATCAAATAGAACAGAGGCATCTCTGTGACAGACAGAAATGATACCTGTAATCACGGCATCGGAGGCAACTGCATCACGCCTGTCAGGAAGTGCATAGAACCGTGCCTGGCCTCCACCAGATCTCTCCTCGCCCCTGGGGCGACCACGAGAAGACTGACCTCCACCTCTACTGGACTGAGATGGTGCTGAAGATGAGGGCTGATCCCTCTGCTGAGTCCTGCCCCTACGTAGTCGAGGGCACTGTCTCCTCATGTGGCCAAACTCACCACACTCATAACATGCACCTGGTGCTGGAGAAGTAGGTGTTGCACTCTGGGCCGGGAGGGCACTAAGTGATGACTGACCCTGCTGAAACCCCTGTCGACCACGACCATAAGAACCTCCGCTCTGCTCTGGGCGGCCTGAATGAGAAGGTCTAGATGAGCGACCTCTGCTCTGCTGGGAATGCCCTCTAGATGGAGCACCACTGAAACTGCCCGAACTACGAGGCCTCTTGGCCTCCCGCTCCTCTCTCTCTCGGCGACGATCCGCCTCAATGGAGCGTGCCATATCGGCTACCTGCTCAAACGATGATGACAGAACTCGCTCGCTGGTCGTAAGAATACGGATAGAGTAGTTGAGGCCATCAATGAACCTCCCGATCCTTTCCCTATCATTAGGGATCATCCATGTGGCATGCCTAGCCAGCCGAGTGAATCTAAGCTCATGCGGGTCACGGACATGTCGCCACGAATCAACCACTCGAGCGGCGACGTAGGCTCCTCGCGACGAGAGCGAGGTACATATTTCTCTAGAAAGAGAGTGAGAAGCTGCTGCCATGTGAGAGGTGCTGCTCTTGCGAGGCCTACGTCTCTCAAACTCCTCCCACCAATCAAATGCGGGACCGATGACGAAATGTAGTAAATGAAACTCCGCCGGACTCGAGAATACCGGCCGTACGCAGAGCATCTTCCGACATTTATCCAAGAAACCACGGGCATCCTCGCCCTCGACGCCACTGAAATGGAGTGGCTGAAGTCTACCAAATCTCTCAAGACGACGCCTCTCGTCATCGGGCATAACTTGAACCATATATGCAGGAGAGCTGGAGCTGGTGCAGTCGGAGGAATAACCGGTGCAACCACCGAGCGGGAGCGCCTGCGGCGTGCGAGGTCACCGAACAACCGGGTCGGTGTGCGAGTGCGGGGGTCCGGCCGACCACCCACGGCCGAGATGTCGCTACGGTGGCGGTAGGCCGAAACTACACGAGCCAAGCCGGAACACAGCGATAATATGCGAGCGAGAGTCTCACGAAGACCGGGGATAGCAATAGATATAGTCGGCCACTGAACCGGGACTGCCGGAGCATCGACCACCGGGGGCGCTCTCGAGCCGGTACAACGGGCGGGTCGGTGGCACGCGCCTCGGTGCCCTACCTCTAGCTCTAGCACGACCGCGCCCACGGCCTCTAACAAGTGGCAATGGAGGTCGTCCACCTCGTCATGATGCTTGCGTGCTCGCCATCTGCGAGAGAATAGAATATAGAAGTTCAGTTCTCAGAACAACAAGATCGCACGACAGAGTTGAAGAAAAGTGAAGTTTTCCTAAAGGTTCGCAGCCTCCCGAGGATAAGTACAGGCGTCCCCGTACCGATCCACAAGACTCTACTAACCGGCTCAAGACTCATGAGGCCTAGTAAACCTAGGCTCTGATACCAACTTGTCACGACCCCAAATCCGGTCGTGATGGCGCCCAACACATTGCTAAGCCAGCCTGACCAATCAATATAAACAACGGAGCTAGAAGCTCTCTTTTAGCCCATTTAAGCATATTAAATCACGAAGCAATAGCGATACAAATAACGAAAACGGGGAACCAAGTCCCATAATACATCAACTCCCATAGACCAAGGGTCAAGAGTCGTGAGCCTCTAGTGAACATGAGTGTATAAAGGTTTACAAGATACCAAGTGCGGAAAGAAAAGTCAATACAACATCAAGAGACAGTAAGAAGGAATATCGGGTCCTGCGGACTCTGCAGCTACCTCGAATATCCACAAATGTCGACTCGCACAGCTACTGGATCACTGTCGAGAGGTACCTGGATCTGCACACAAGGTGCAGGGAGTAAAATGAGTACTGCCAGACTCAGTGGTAATAAACAAGGGTAAGACAGCGCAGATAAGAAATCCGCAATAAAGCACTATGTAAAGCTATAATCGGCTACCCTGTCATAGAATCAATCTTCACTGTACCTGTACCAACAAATACCAATAAATAGCATAACAGCTATCAGATGTAGCTAAATGCAATGCAATGCATGATATGACCGCTACGATGCGTAGCCCGATCCAGTTTGGGTACCCGTGCTCATTGTGGGGGTTCGGACTCCGGAGGGGCTCCTACGGCCCAAGCACAATATCACTGCGGTGTGCAGTCCGATCCAACATATATACCGCTGCGGCGTGCAGCCCGATCCACTACCAGTCAGCTAATATGCAAATACAGCCTCGCAGGCTCAAAAGTAGTTTTGAAAACTCTTTTTATCATTTTTCAGTTGGAAAACAGTAATATCAAGTTCCAGAGATTGGAATTAGCATAATAACAGAAATGGCTGCGGACTAGTAGTAAACTAGCATGTCTATATGATAAGACAATGATAATGATCCTCGCGGGATCCAATAACTGGCTCACGGCCCACAAGTATACTCAACCGCCCAAGAAGGGGGTTCCTCGGCTCAAGAGTGGCCATTATCACAATATATATGTATATATATATGCAACCATCCGAGAAGGAGGTTCGACGGCTCGAGAATAGCCAATAATACAGTATCAACAGGTCGGACTAATATATAGTCTCCAGTTCATGATCGACCCCGCACTCTCAAGAGTGTGCGTGTCTCGCCGCTATACATCGTCACAAAGTGGTATATCGGGGTTTCGAACCCGCTGGTCATCACCCACATCTATTACTCACCTCAATACGGCGCGACGACTACTCCGCAATGCCCTTGCCACGAGAATCAAGCTCCGCACGCGTAGAATCTCTGATCAAATACAGTATAAATACAACAAATTAGGCCAATGGGACGACACCCAATCAATACAACTCGATTTACATCAAAATTCCCAAAGTTGTCAAAACCCGACTTTCGGTACGCTTGACGAAAAATTACAAAAGTTACATATTCGGAATCCTCATCTCGATACGAGTCTAGGCATATAAAATTTACCAAAATCGGACTCCATTTGCCCACTCAAATCGGTGTTTTTCTTCAATTTAGGCCTAGGGCTCAAACCCACCTTTAATCTTCCATTTACGGAAATTTAACCCATGATTTCATGTTAAAATGATGTAATTAAGCCACAAAACTTACCTCCAACGAATCCCCGATGAATTACCAGCAATTCCCGTGAGTTTCTCTCTCTAGAACTCAAAAATGGCGTTTATGGGTGTTAAACCCGCGACTGGTTCTGTTCTGAACTTAACTTCACTGCCAGCCTCTTTTCTTCATCGCGTTCGCGACGCCTCTCACGCGAACGCGATGCCTTTTCCCCTTCTTCATCGCGAACGCGACACTCTCTCACGCGTCCGCGAAGATCAACTCCTCAGCCTCCTGACTTTTACTCTACGCGAACGCGACGTGAAGTCACGCGTCCGCGATGCCTTACCTTTTCCTCTTACGCGAACGCGACCCACCCATCGCGAACGCGATGGCCAACTGGCCTCAACCTTCGCGAACGCGTCATCGCCCTCGCGAACGCGATGCCTTGCTGAACCTGGCCTTCGCGAACGCGGAACCTTCCTTTGCGAACGCGAAGGCTTATTTTATGCCCAGTGATCTGCAGATTTCAGCAGACCATTTCATGCTTCCAAATGCCGGATGATGGTCCGGATTCACCCCGAGGGCCCCGGGACCCCAACGAAAACCACCAACATACCCCAAAACACGATACGAACTTGTTCCAATCATAAAAACACCATCCTAAACATCAAAATCACCAATTACACACGGATTCAAGCCTAAATTTCTTAAAACTTTCCGAATTACACATTCGATGAAAAACCCGACCAAACGACGTCCGAATGACCTGAAATTTTGCAGGCACATCCAAAATCACCTAACGGAGCTACTACAACTGTAGGAATTCCATTCCGACTCCCGGATCAAAATCTCACCTACCGTTTGGATTTCGCCAAAAATTCAACCTTAGCCAATTCAAGCCTATTTCTACACCGGGCCTCCAAATTCAATTCCGATCGCTCCCCTAAGTCACAAATCACCTTCCGGAACTAACCAAATCATCGGAATCCGATTCCGAGCCCTCTAACCAAATAGTCAACTCCGGGTTGACTTTCCTTATTCAAGCTTCCTCCAAAAAGGCTATATGCCTCATTTCCAATTTAATTTCACTCCTAACTCCCCCGATAGACTCTAACACTTATATAAAAGCATGAATTATGTAATTACAACATAACGGGGTGGTAATTCCCGTGACGACGGGCCGGGTCGTCACAGTAATAGACATGGAACTGCTTACCTTGCTCTTCCCAAACTGTTACCCCATTTACCGCCACCTCGTACATAGCCAAATATAAGTAAAGCTTTTTATCTACCTTCGGAGTGTGAAGCAGAGGTGGGCTCGACAAGTATCGCTTCAATTCCTTTAATGTTTGTTAGCATTCCAGGGTCCATAAGAAATTATTTTTCTTTTTGAGCAAGGAAAATAAACTGTGGCTTCGATCTGATGACCTCAAAATGAATCGACCCAAGGCGGCTATTCATCATGGCTTTCATACTATCCACGATTGTGACATCTTCGATGGCCTTTATCATATCGAGGTTGATCTAAATTCCCCGATTAGATACCATGAAGCCGAGAAAATTCCCTGAGCCGACTTCGAAGGTACACTTTTCTAGGTTAAGCCTCATGTTTTACTCCTCAAGATTTTGAATATTTCTTGCAAATGAGTTAAATGGTCCTCTGCGCGTAGAGACTTAACCAACATATCGTCAATATAAACTTCTACTATTTTACCTATCTGCTCCTCGAACATTTGGTTAACTAGGCATTGGTACGTTGCTCCAACATTTTTTAGCCCAAAGGGCATTACATTGTAACAGTACGTTCCAAACTTAGTGATAAATTAAGTCTTCTCTTGGTCCTCCCGGTTCATTTGAATTTGGTTGTACCCAGAGTAGGCATCGAGAAAGGTAAGGATCTCGTGGCCAGTCGTGGCCTCGGTCATGCGATCGATTTTAGGTAGTGGAAAGGAATCTTTAGGATATGCCTTTTTCAATTCCTTATAATCTAAACACATTCTATGTTTGTTCCCATTTTTAGGGAAAATAACTACGTTGGCTAACCACTCGGGATATTTCACCTCTCGAATGTACCCCATCTTAAGAAGTTTAGCTACCCCATCCTGTATGAATGCATGCTTCACCTCAGACTAGGGCCTCCTTTTTTGATTTACTAGTTTGTACCTGGGGTCGAGGCTCAGTCGGTGTGTTGTTATTTCTTGTGGGATACCTGTCATATCTAAATGGGACCAAGAAACAATCCATATTATCGATAAGAAATTGAATAATTTGTTTCCTGAGTTCGGGGATTAACGATGTATCCCAATCATATACTCAGTCAGTATGACCTATTCTAGCTCCTCAATGTTAACTTGGTTGCATCTGACTCTTCGAGAACAACAAAAGCTTGAGGAGTAAGGAAATCCTCCTCTTCTTCTTCGTTTACCTATTTCTCCGGTTCGGTCAAAGATGGGGACGATGATTGATTTTCCCAAGGTAGAAGATTCTAATATCGATGTCACCTCATTGATGCTAACATTTCTTTCGTAGCGTGTTGTTCTCTATAAACTATTTTCACACTATCCACTATTTGGAATTTCATCATCTGATGAAGGGTCGAAGGTAGTGACCTCATCTTGCGGATCCATGGCTTTCTGAGTAGAGAATTATATCTCATGTCGCCTTCAATGACATGGAACTTTGTATCTTGGGTGGTCCCGACCACGTTCACTAGTAGGATTATCTCCCCTTTGTTGTTTTACTTGCCATGTTAAAGCCATTTAAGACTCGAGATGTAGGTACACTTTGGCCTTGCGGACTGAGCTGCTCTACGACCCTCGATCTGATTATGTTTTCTAAACTACCTGGATCCACGAGAACACGCTTAACTTGAAATTTAGTTACCAAAATAGGAATTACCAGGGCGTCATTGTGTGACTGAGAAATGCGTTCCACTCCTCGTCATTGAACGATAGGATGCCCTCGAGCATATAACTCCGAGTTCATTTTTCTCTAGTAATTGACACCTTGGTATGTTTGAATATAGGCCCCAGTGGAACATCGACACTCATATAAATTATATGTTGCGATTCTTTCTACTCCTTCTTTTGTTGACGTCTCTTTTCCTGAAGTGATTCTTTACTAGATCACTGAGAAGTTCTCGAAGATGACCCTCGTTGAATAATCGAGCTACCTCTTCCCTCAGTTGCCCGCAGTCTTAGATCCTATGGTTATGTGTGCCATGATATTTACACATTATGTTTGGATTTTTTTGAGAAGGATCGGTTTGTATAGGCTTGCACAACCTTGTGTCTTTAATCCCTCCAATAGCTGATACGATCCTCGATCCAACAACACTAAAAACTTACTCCGATAATCAAGGGGCTTTCATGGGAGTGGTGTGTTTAACAAAACCATTCATACTCATAAGTCCCCGAGGGCTTTGACCTTGATCATTTCTTCGATAATTTTGAGGAGCATTACGCCCTGAACCGTTGTTTCTCTGATCCATAGTATATGGCTGATACCGTTCCATGTCCATATCCCTTGGGGCCTTAAGTACTGAACCCGAGGGAGCTCCTAACTAGTCTTCCTCGACCCTGATTTTTGATTGGTAATGATTATGCACATCTGACCAAGTCACAGCTAGGTACTCGATCAGATTTTTCTTCAACTGTAATGACACGATTGAACTCCGCTTATTCAAACCCTATATAAAAACTTTTACGGCCCTATCATCCGAGATTGGTGGTAATTCCATTTATTCCATTTGAAATTGGGATACAAACTCCCTTAGCATCTCATTATTCCTTTGTCTTATCTTGAAAACATCTGATTTCCTTGTCGCAGCCTTTATGGCCCCGGCGTGTGCATTTACGAAGGCGTCGACTAACGTAGCAAATGAATCAATAGAATTCAGTGGCAAGTTGTGATACCAAATTATTGCTCCTTTTGATAAAGTCTCCATAAATTTTTTCAACAAAACCGACTCGATTTCATCATCATTTAGGTCGTTTCTTTTAATTATAAAAATGTACGAGGTAATGTGTTGATTAAGGTCACTCGCCCCGTTATACTTAGGTATATCGGGCATACAAAACTTTTTAGGAATAAGCTTCAGAGCCATACTCGGGGGGAATGGCTTTTGTACGAATTTCTTGGAATCCAAACCTTTCAAGATCGAGGATGCTCCCAGTATTTTATCGACATGGGAGTTATACGTTTCCACCTTTTTGTCATTATCCTCAATCTTTTTCTCTCCGACTCGATTCGTTTGGTGAGTTCTTCGAGCATCCTCATAATCGTGGGGTCAGTCCCTGAGCCATTATCGTTTGATCTTTCAGCCACCGACTCAGTACGACGAATGATTTCTAGCTCGACCACTTGGAGTTTTATGCTGAATTTGAAGTTGACCGATGGCAACCTCATGAGCTTGTAAAATCTCAAATATTACTTGAAGTCTATCTTCTCCTTCTCCTATATCCGGTATTCCTTGGCCACCGGATCGGCCATCCCTACATACACTTCTTTCGGGATCTGCACCTAAATCCGCATTCAGAGCAATATGAGAGCTAACATCAACTGGTTCCATATTTGGCACATCCTCAGGGTTAATTGGTGGTACACCGACACTCAGGGCGATTAGATTGTTGTTTTCACCGTGAAATCCAAGATCGTCATCGCCGTGCACTGGTGCATTTTTTGAGTTTGACATATTTCAACCTGAGAACAAAATATTTTGACAAGAACAAGTGTAAAATAACGTGTGTTATCAGAATCAGTACTGAAATAATCACTATTATCTTTAGCCCCACGGTGAGCGCCAAACTGTTTACCTTAAAAATACGAGTAGCAATTAAACTTGTTTATGGCTTTAAAGATACGTTATTTGGTTCAATACTAATTAATAACCGAGAAAACTAACGTATAAATTAAAGAAGTAAATCGAATCAAACTAGTATTTAAGAAAGTCTCGGCCTCGAGCTGTGATGGCCTCGAGGTTGGTCAAAAAGAACAATAAAGTAAGGACAATGAAGTTAAGAGACAAGGCTGATGAAATATGAGCAATAGAGTAAGAGAGTATATTCTTTGCCAATGACTGATGATCGTTACAAATAATTGGGGTCCCCTTTATATAGTAGGGGAACACTAAATATTGTACATTTCTATTTACAGTAAGGAATCTATAGGTACGAATTTGTACTAACTGGTACAAATCTATTTCGGAATTTACGCCATGGGACGTGGCGGAAATCTTACTCTTTCTGTTACAAATCCATAACGGCATCATCTCGGGGTTGGTCATACTTGGCTCCGGTGTTCCTCGAGCACTTAGATCTTCGAACCTCGCATTCTGCCTTCGAGCTCGAACTCGGTCTATATTGAACATGTTCTTGATGCGACCTATCGAGCCTACAAAATCGGGACATATGATTTTGATCGTATACAAATACTCGTGTGTTTTCTCACTCTCATCCCACCTAGCAGAATCGACCGTGTTCCCCTAACCCTTCGCATGACATTTGTTTCATCTTTTGTTCTCTGTTAGGTTGCGGCAAGTTGGTCATTTGTTCTTCTGTAGTTTGTGTCTTTATACAACATTATATTATTCCAAGTCGTCTAAAACCTCCAAGAATATTTAGGTTCTTTTTTTTTTCTTTTTCCTAGAATGAAATGGGACATTTTTCGACCTTGATCATCCTAAACCGTACACATTCCCCGATGAGTCTGTTTATCCGAAAAATCGGAGAATTCTAAGTTTTACGCTTTTGGAATTGCAATTGAGCTAAGGACTTGTTTCATGCAATATGATTTGGGAAAATACTAATTTTAGTCCTCGGAGTTACTGCGTTATTCTGCTTTTGGTCCTTCTATTATTTAGAAAAACTAATTCATTCTTTAATTAAATCAAATGTGCACTTCCCCATTTGGTTTTCTCCTTATATTATACTCCTCTCTTCTTCTTCTTCTTCTTTTGGTTGAATAGGATATATAACAAGATGTGATCCTTCGCCTCAGTATTATCTGATTTGAAGGGTCATAATATAGTGTAGTAAAATACAAAAGAAGAATATAAAAAGATTGTTGTATCTTTATTGTTACAACCATATTTAGACAAAATATCAACCACAGTTAGGAAGATATGAGACTTCTCTTGAGTCCGGAACCGAAATAATGTTACAAAATACATAAAATACCATAATAAACCAAAAAAAAAAACAAATACACAATTACCCATTTCGCAGTATAAAACTGCGAAATGCACTAACGGCCGTTAGTGCATTTCGCAATTTTATACTGCGAAATGATTATTTTGATATTTTTTTGTTTTTTAAATTTAAAAGGATATTTTTTGTTTATTTTTTTTTTTTTTTTTTTTTAAATTTCGCATTATTATTTTATGTTATTAAAAAAAAATAGCAAATTTTATCGTTTTCACAATTAACAAATTTTATTTTTGTTGTGTTATTGGTTGCTAATATTTGAGTTTATTTTCATTTGCAAAATCTTGTACTTTTATCGTAATTAAAATATGTCGAAATCTGAGTTATTTTTTTTTAAAAAAAATTATCTAATAAATTATTGCTAGGAAAATTATTTATCTTCTCAAGTATTTTGATGCAAAATTACTTGTAGTTCATAATCTTATGAATGCCGCTTATGTTGCTTTAAATTAATACTAGTCATTTAAAATAAATATGTGAATTAAAAATAACGCTTATTTGATGCAAAACTAGTTGTACAATTAACCTTTTCGTGTTTGCTAAGAAAAAATCTCTATTGTGTTTTGCTAAAATATCTCAGGTCGGACCACGTACTTCTAACACAATAGAGACTTTTTGACGAATAATGAAGTAAAGCTCTTTTCGGAGTATTATTGGTTAGTTGTTGATTGGAGATGTTGAAAGCTTAAATTGCAAGACCATTATTATAGTTTGTAGGAATTTTATGCATTATGTAAATATGATTTTATACAATCAGATCAATTAAAAAATAATTATAAAATTACTCTATTTAATAACATTAATTAATAATATGATAGCTAAAAATAAGCGTTAAATAAAATATTATAACAGAATAAATTATATTTTCATTACATTATGAAGATATATAATTTAAATCCATTACTTATTTATACAAAATAACTTGTTGTTGAAGTTTTTTGATAGAAAATAACTGGAAGAATAAATTCTAATTTTGATCAACATGAATTTTATATTCTAACTCCTTCCAATACAATATTAAAGTAATATTTTCATAATCAAACGATTGAAGAAATACTACGAGATGAAGAATCTGATATGCATGATTATGTGTTTAGATAAAAAGAAGGATTGTAGATTAATCATACTATAACGACTAAATTAATCTATTTTTACAAAAAATAATTTATTATTTTCTATATGTTGCAAACAATAAATATGTAGTACTTATTAAAGCAATTGAATAATTTGCATTATGATGAGAAGAAGAAGAAAAACTTTTGCAAGTTAATCAACCATAATTTTGTCTTTTTAGAATAAATTAAAAAATATAGAGTACATGCGCAACGCGCGTATACAAAGACTAGTTATGATAAAAGTACAAGATTTTGCAAATGAAAATAAACTCAAATATTAGCAACCAATAACACAACAAAAATAAAATTTGTTAATTGTGAAAACGATAAAATTTGCTATTTTTTTTAATAACATGAAATAATAATGCGAAATTTAAAAAAAAAAAAAAAAAAAAAAAAAAAAAAAAAAAAAAAAAAAAAAAAAAAAAAAAAAAAAAAAAAAAAAAAAAAAAACATTTCGCAGTATAAAACTGCGAAATGCACTTAACGGCCGTTAGTGCATTTCGCAGTTTTATACTGCGAAATGGGTAATTGTGTATTTTTTTTTTTTTTGGTTTATTATGGTATTTTATGTATTTTGTAACATTATTTCGGTTCTGGACCCGACTTCTCTTAGGTTCTCTTTTGGATTCAGTTTTAGTTTAAGTTTAATTTCTTTTTTTACAAAAAGAGGTATGGAAAGAGTTGAGTGATTAATTTAATGTTAAAAAAGTATTGACAGAGAATCTTGCCAGATAAATTTCTTTTAGTTTTCGATTGAGAAAGGAGAGAATTTTACAAAAAGGGAATTAATACAATTCGATAGTATTTGTTCAGCCTGCAAAAAGGAAATCTAGAATTGATACGAAAGCAGTCATAGTTGCAGAAAAAAGAGAAAAAGCTAAAGCACACGTAGCAAAAGATAGCCAATATATGGTTTACAAATATATATTTACAACACTCAGGTTGTACTTTT
Organism: Nicotiana noctiflora; assembly: GCA_032618575.1. NCBI lineage: Eukaryota > Viridiplantae > Streptophyta > Magnoliopsida > Solanales > Solanaceae > Nicotiana > Nicotiana noctiflora. The sequence continues at coordinate 45,882 of JASVEL010009154.1, read as the reverse complement.
TATACCTTTTGGTATCATTTTCCATATTAGTACTAACTAATCAGTTCAATCTCAATCGGCTGCAAATAATGACAGCCACTGATTTCTCCTTGCCAATCATGTTTGTAAGTAATACGTGATTACAATGTTGGATTTTCATATCTTTCCAAGGAAATAACAACATATTTATCATAATTAAATTTTTTTATAATAAAATAATAATGTTTTTATATTTGGCTAGCTAGTTCTTTTTCTTGTAGAAAAAAAATTTGGACTTTTATAAATTGAGAATCCTTCATTCTCATTCAGTAACATCGACAATATAACCATATGTGTTTGAGAGTAGTATCTAGAGAGAGAACTTTTTAGGACAAGTGTGTCACTTGTGTTTGCTTCTATGTGAGGTTGTTCTCTCGATATTTTGTACTCTCTTTTATATGGTGGATTGGTTATCCACATTCGTGGACGTAGGTCAATTCGCTGAACCACGCTAAATATTTGTGTCTCTGATATATTTCTCTTTTATTGTCTGACTTATTGTCATTCAAGATTTATTTTACTAGCTTCCGCATAACACCTAATTTTGTAGGTCGTAACATAACCCTCACATAGAACATAGTCATAAAAACTTTGTACAATTTGTTACTCTATTGACCACATTCAATTCTTCTTTATCTAGTCTAGTATTATATAGATGTTGAATACGGGTAAAACATGAAGGGAGGAGCTACAACAATTTGACATCTGTTATGAATAGAATTCTATTTGGAGTGAATGTCTATCTTGTAAAGAGTTTTACTTTTTGACTAAGTCATATTTCTCCTATAAATATAGGGGTCTTACCCCATTGTAAATCATCCCAAAATTCAATAAGAATTCCCTCTCTCTCTTTCTCTGCAATATTGTTCTTGTTCTTCTATTATTTTATAACACGTTATCAGCACGTGACTCTAACCAATTGAGTAGAAACTTTGGGATTGAGCATAATGATTGTCAATTGTTTCATGAACTTCCTTCATGATTAAAATTCTGGATTTAAGGTAAGTATTTTACTTTTCTCTTTCAAATTCTTGAAATTCTATAATTTGATTTTATATACAGGCAAAGACAACAAAGTTTGATTATAACTCTAATGGAGTTTTTAAGAAATTACACCCACGTGAAGTGGTAAAATTTCTATGTCTTGCCATGATCAAAGTCATGTATGATCGTGCGCACAAGAAGTGAAAACCCGTCCCATTGAATTTTCTCCATTCTCATTCCCTTAAGATAATGTGATAGCAATACGTGATAAGTCTGAAAGAAGACAAAATTATTACCTTGAAGGTATCAATGGATGTGGAGGTGGCAATAGACGAAATTATTGTCACACCTCCTTTTTACGCACCCGCGAGGGCACAAGGGAGTTTTTCCAATTAAAGGACAATCGAGACGAGATTAGTTTATTTAATTCAGAGTCGCCACTTGGGAAAATAATGGTGTCCCAAGTCACCAGTTTAATCCCGAACCGAGGAAATTTATGACTCTGTAATATAGTCTGCGAAACTAGAAATCTGGATAAGGAATTCTGTTAACCCGGGAGAAGGTGTTAGGCACTCCCGGATTCCGTGGTTTTAGCACGGTCGCTCAATTGCAATTTTTGTTTCTATCTGATTCTTTTATATATTTTAACTATGCGCTTTTAATGTTCCGCTCTTATTTTTAGAAGAATTGCGACGTCACGAAAACACATTTCGAGTCACACCGCAATCAGTACGCCTGTGACTTTAATGTATTTCAGTTTCGCCGAGAGTAAGATTTGGGTCACATAAATGCCACCCGTGTTTAGGAAAGTAATTTGCTTACCCATCGTGCCTAACGAGTCTATCGTCTTCATTAATTTTGGGAAAAGACCGTGAAATTTGCTAAACGGTCTTCTCGAGTCTAAGATTTTTATAACAATTAATTTGAGGGCCCCGCAATTGTCATTTTTTTTTAGCATTGGGTATATTTTTCAATTTTAATCACTTGCGCGTGGGATACTTCTTTGGTCAAGCACAATGAAAATACCTCTTAGAACAACCAAATGATGATTTTAGAGCATGAATGACATGATAGATATCCTTGGATTTGTATTGAGGCATAGTTTGTTTTATTGTGGTATCGACATACTTATCAAAAATAACCCCGTGCGGACAAGCTCCGCTTGTTTAAAACTTACATTAACTCTTCTCACTACCATAAGACTTTTAAAAAATGGTCAAATCTGCCCAAGGAAAATATATAGCAAGTGGCAAATAATGTGCGTTTCAATGGCGAGCTCATAATTATACTTAGATAGGCAATGACTTTATCACTTTAAGAATGTACTGAATTCATGTTTGAACCAATATCCAAATTACGATTACAAACATAGAAACAATATAATTAACCTGGACTTCTTCAATTTTGATAAGAAAACGCTTGTTGATTCAATATTGTTCAACACAATCATGTTTAATTATTGATGGAGGACGAGACTAGTCGCTCAAGGTTCATCTCATTTCTGAGTCACTTGTTAACAAATTAAGGAATCAACTAAGGCTAACAGGGACCTATTCAATTTAATTCACAACCAATATTCAACTACTAAAGCTCATACATGTTTCAAAATGCAAGAAGATATACCTATAGATTCAAACGAACATACTCAACCGTCTTCCATTCTAATACACCATTACTAATTAAGTATTCAACAAATCCAAATCATTTAAGAAAAATAGTCCTGATTACAACTAAACTAGTACAGTCAATTATAAAGGGAAATATGGCAGTTACTACGGCCTCCAGCGAGATGAGGGTCTCATTTTATTTCAACTGGATATGCTGTATGGAAAACAGTCTCTAGAATATGTACCTGGCAATTAAAGAACCAAAAGATCAGCTATGCAGTAAGGGCAACAACAGCAGTGTATCAACAGCCAATAGCAGGAGAAAACAGGAGCCAAAACAACAGCAACAATCAACACCCAGGTACAAACTACAGCAGTCCCAACTCAACAACCAAATGCAAGAACACTAGTGGCCAAACACAAGAGTATCAGTGGCCAAACACGATGCTAGCCAACCAATGACACAACCTCGACCAAACAGCAACCAGTGGTAATCAAACACAGTCAAGCAGCGCGACAAACAATCAACAACACAAGAATACCAGCACCAACAGAACAGCCGCAATCAAATGACCACTACAGCCTCCAAACAACAGTAATGACAGAAGAAATAGAGGCCAAAGAAAAATGCTACCAGTAGGCAGTCAACACTCTCTATTCGTATGAGTCTAAGTGAATGTTTATGCTCTCAATCCCCCTCCCAGTGTTCTCCAGATCTCTCTGTGTATGTAGGAATATTTCTCCCTATATTTTCGAATCTCTCTCTTGTCTGTATTGTTTCAGATTAATGCTATCTTTATAGCTCAAAACAGACCTCCTCCCTAAATGACTTCTTGATTCAAGTTAAATGGTTCCCCATGCTTACATGTTTGTCCCTTCTTGTTTTAATCAAAAGTCATGGGTGTATTATAGTATTAATATTAACTCCCATGCCTATTGTTTGGTTCCCCACTAACACTTGTCTTTTCCTTAATTAATTCAAAAGTTATGGGTGAGTTAATTGTTTAATCATTTTGTCTTGAAGCTCCCCCATACCATTAGGTCTTGTAGCAAATAGAATAGTTTAATGGTCCATTAGTGTTCCATGACAGAATATTCAACTAAGCATATTTAAACTTTTAAATCCCAAAATACCTATGAAATCACTATCCTACATCCATCCCCTTTCAATTTGTACTATAACCATATTAACTCAATTAACAACAATGAGTAGGGAGGAATAACTCAAGCCAAAATTGCATACAGATTAAGAGTCCTTCACAAATTGCACACACACAACCCAAAGATTTTAGCTAAATACGAAAATCCATAAAAATTTATATCCAAAGAGCGTATGTTCATGCTGTAATGAGGTAAAACAATTGTTCACACTGCCTTTCATCAAGCAAAACCACAATGACATGCTATTGATATCACTAATGCTCAGAATTAGATTCGAGGTACCACTAAATAATCACAACCAAAGCAAGATCAGTGAAGCACTCGGAACCATTGGTAAATTCGACAAGACATACCATCTAATCAATTTCAGAATGAAACCCGCTTAATCAAACAATTAGCCTAAAACTATCATATAAGAAAACAGTTTCGCATTCGAAATCATAAAGCTGGAGTTAAAGAATTAGATGAACATTCTACTCAATATCGATGAACTTGTGTAAGAATAGAAATAGCTATCCGTATCGGCAAATCGAACAAAAATACAAACAAATCGATTCTTTTGATTACGAAATCCCGACTTGGAGCAAAGCTCATTACACAACCGATTCGGCAGATTACTAATCGAAGAAGAGGAGAAGACTTATCTTATTCGTGTAAAGAAAACAAAACGCAAAGTGAACAACTCAAACCAACAAGACAAATTAACTAAAAAATAGAAGAGTGAGGGAAACTTAGCTTAGCCGTTAACTAGTCCGTTTCTTCTTCTTGCTTCTCTTTTTTTATTTGTTTTTTTATTTGTTTTCTTCATCATTTCCTTCAACGGACTTCGAATCTTGGATTTCTTGAACTTTTCTTGAAGCTCCCGGCGGTTTAAGTTGTTCTTGACGACTCGCAGCTTTGGCTCGATTTCTTCATGTAACAATGTTAGTACGAGTGGCGGGCGAGGATTTTGGGTGATTTTGGGTGGTGCGCCGCCATGGGTGGTGGGTGGCGGCGCGACTAGGGTTTGAAATTCGAAGAAATTGGTTGGTGTTTGGAGGTTAACAATGGTAGAGATGTGATGAGGAGGAGGTGTGTGATGTTTTGCCGTTGGTTTTGGTCGAAGGAGAGGCCGGCCGCCGCCACACGCGGCGGAACCCTAGCGGCGCGGCTGGGAGGGAAATGGGGTATATCTGGAGATGAGAGACAGAGATCAGTATATCTCTCGATGCCTCCTCAATTTTTGTCTAAAAGTTTTCTATTTTATTCAATTGAGCCTTGGGTTAAAACTGACCGTTGGATCATGTGATGGACGGCCAGGATTTCAAAGGAGGGGGGGGGGCCGGTTCGGGTAGAGAATTGGGTCCGGTTTTGGGCTGAGGTGTTGGGCTGGATGGGTAGGGAATTGGGTGGTGTATTGAATTACATTGGGCCTGGTTTTGCTATGGCCCAATTCCGATTTCCATACTACATTCCATGGTGTATCATATACATATGTGTGTATATATATGTATATATATATATACATATATATATATATATATATATATATACACTAACTCATAACACAATTAATTTTTACTACAATCATCCCACATAATTACATATCACTTAAATGTAAACCGTATAATTTTGATATTAAACACTAAAAAAAATGCACAACATGATGTATATATTTTGTATTTTACTAATTTAAATAAATAAACACGCACACACACAAATGCAAATGTAAGATAAAAATAACACAAAAATCACAAAAATCATGCTCAACACAAAACTATTTTATTTTTTTGAATTTTCTGGGAGTGATTCTCATGTAGGGCAAAAAGCACGTGCTCACAGCTGCCCCTCTTTGCGCGTAAACATGAAGAGTTTCCGTGCAAAGATAAGTGAGCGGATACGAGCGATTTTTTGCTTGTTCGAGCACCCCGTGTGAAGCGTTTTTTGGCAAAGTTTGACCGAACCTTCGCTTCAAAGGTCTCCTACATATCCCTGGCTAAAAGGGAATCAGGTCAATGTAGTTCGGGAAGTTTTGGTAGCTGGGACTACCGTGACTACTGTGATCTTGCTGTTATTGTTGTTGCCGCTGTTACTGCTGTTGCCAATGCTTAACTGATCCCCTTATTACACCGTGCTAAACAAAATAAGAAGCTAGACTAAGTTACAGTACTACAAATTCTTATCTATCTCTTTTAACTTGGCCTTGTCAGGCTCCTTGTCATCCTGTCTGACTTGACGTCCTTCTGATGTTTCTTCTCTTCTGCCAGTTGTTATTTCGGTCTATCTTGATTGCCGAACCCCGACCATTGCTTCTTTCTTTATGATCTTTGAACTATTCTCCTTTGCAATCCGAATCTATCTTTTCTGATCCTTGTTGCCTCCCTCTTCTTACTAACTCGGATTCATGCCGGAGATTTCTGTTACATTCAACCGCTTTCCTCAACCAAATTAAAATAGATCGCCACTCCATTCTCCAGGCGGGCTCCCTGACTTCAACTACTACTCAAAAATAAAATCGCCACTCCATTCTCCAGGCGGGCTCCCTGACTTCAACTACTACTCAAAAATAAAATCGCCACTCCATTCTCCAGGCGGGCTCCCTGACTTCAACTACTACTTCAAAAATAAAATCGCCACTCCATTCTCCAGGCGGGCTCCCTGACTTCAACTACTACTTCAAAATTAAATCGCCACTCCATTCTCCAGGCGGGCTCCCTGACTTCAATTACAACTTCGAAACTAAATCGCCACTCCATTCTCCAGGCGGGCTCCCTGACTTCAACTATAACTTCAAAATTAAATTGCCACTCCATTCTCCAGGCGGGCTCCCTGATTTCAACTACAACTTCAAAATTAAATCGCCACTCCATTCTCCAGGCGGGCTCCCTGACTTCAACTATAACTTCAAAATTAAATCGCCACTCCATTCTCCAGGGCGGGCTCCCTGACTTCAACTACAACTTCAAAATTAAATCGCCACTCCATTCTCCAGGCGGGCTCCCTGACTTCAACTACTACTCAAAATAAAATCGCCACTCCATTCTCCAGGCGGGCTCCCTGACTTCAACTACTACTCAAAAATAAAATCGCCACTCCATTCTCCGGGCGGGCTCCCTGACTTCAACTACTACTTCAAAATAAAATCGCCACTCCATTCTCCAGGCGGGCTCCCTGACTTCAACTACTACTCAAAAATAAAATCGCCACTCCATTCTCCGGGCGGGCTCCCTGACTTCAACTACAACTTCAAAACTAAATCGCCACTCCATTCTCCAGGCGGGCTCCCTGACTTCAATTATAACTTCAAAACTAAATCGCCACTCAATTCTCCAGGCGGGCTCCCCGACTTCAACTATAACTTCAAAATTAAATCGCCACTCCATTCTCCAGGCGGGCTCCCTGACTTCAACTACTACTTCAAAATTAAATCGCCACTCCATTCTCCAGGCGGGCTCCCTGACTTCAATTACAACTCACTGATTTCATCCTATCTTGATTACCTTCCTTTGCCTCTTGTACCATTTCCTTCTTCCTGCATTGCCTCTCGGACCACCTTCTCTTCTGAATTATCCTGCCTTGGAATTGCCTTCCCCTGGGTCGTATTACTTTTTCTTTTGTCTGCTGGGGATATTTTTGGAACTGTTTACTCGCCTGCTGGGGATGATACCACTGAGGAAGTATTCTTTGTTTCCTTCACCCCTCATTCTCTCCCTTCTTCCCGTTCCTCTTCTGGGACTCACGCTTTTGCCTCCTCGAGCAAATTATGAAATGTAATGCTGCTGGGGGAATCTCGAAGCCATTGTTTCATTTTTCCATCAACTGCTGGGGATGATACCAGGCACAAAGATCATCCCATCGTGTTGTCTGTCCTTTCTCAAAACTATTCTGCTCGGAGCTGATATTTCCCGAAATCTTGTGTTGCTTTCTACCCTTATCCTCCGAGTCTTGCTTTCCAGAAAATTTTCGCAATAGGGGAAAATTTTCTGCCCCAGTTTGATAAACTTCTGGACGGTATGCTTTTCTGCCAACGAACCCTCTTTTCCTGCTTTTAAATCAAAGAAAAATTGTTAGTTTCAAAATGCGGTGAGTGGTCGTGCCACTCTTGTTGGGGCCATTTTCTTTTCTCTTTCGGCTGCTTGGCCTCTCTCGAACTTTGAGGGCGACGTTGACGCTTGCTGGGGACGATGCTCTTTCCACGAACGACCTCTCATCTTTCCTTTTATTCCAATCTTTGGTTTGATCCGACTCTTTTAGCCGGTGATCTGTTGCGTGAAATCATCTTCCGGACGTGCCACATGTGTCCATCATACTCCATAATTCCTGCGAACCTTCCAATCGACCTGTCGTTCCAATCTTACTATCGGAACGACTTCTGCCTTATTGCCTCGTTCCACGCCTATTCATTTTCATTATACTGCTTTGGGAGACTTGGTAGTAAGCTTTAAGAAAATCAATTTTCGAAAAATGAAAGAAAAGAAAAGAATGCTGACCGCAAATGACAAAAGAAGAGAAAAACTTTTCTGAACTCAAAAATAGGAACACTTATCTGAATGTGTGCCGATCCAATGGTTATGCCGCGCCTTTGAGATTAAACTACCCAGTCTATTCATATCAATCACTTTCTGATGCCGCGTTCTGCTAGAGGTAAACGGATGTCCAAACCTTGTCTCATGCGGACATCTTGTAACCATCTCGTCCTGTCACCTCACAGTGCCCTTCAAAGGGTTTTCACTAATGAGATTCTCTCATTTCTCTCTATCTCCCGTCGCCTTAAGGTGCCCGTAAAGGTTTTCACCGTAAGACTCTCTCATTTTACTTCTCTCAACTTCCTTCGCCTTAAGGTGCCCTCGAGGGTTTTCACCGTTAAGACTCTCTCATTTACGCTTTATTTCCCTGCGGCGGGGTATCACCCCTGAGATTCCCTCTAGAGCGTTATCCCCTTTCGGCTTGTGCATCCTGGATTCAATCGAGGGTCGGGATGTCACTCTTGGCTTTCATCCACATGACTTGGCACTTCTCAAATACTGATCGAGAGGTCTTTCTGGTTCTTAATATGGCTTCTGTGCGTGAGGCTGAAGAAAGGGGTTTAGCCTCAACGGTTAGCTTATTACAACTTTCGGGATCCCCACTATCTTTCCGACGAAACAATGACTTCTGCCCCAGTTTTGTCGCTTGGGGAATTTTTTTTTTGATTTTTTTATTTTATTATGACCGAGCCGTGTGGCGCCTACGTATCCTTCTTAAGGAATCAGGTCGAACGTAGTTCATTTTTTCTTGTATATTTTTTTTTCGTTTCTTTTTCTATTCTGTTACACATCTTCCTTGATGATTTCGAAAGAGGGTATATGAAAGAATAATTAAGGCTCAAATGGGGAAACAAAGGTTAAAGTGTTTGGGTAGTAGAAAAATTGCCTCTGTCATTTCATTCTCCGAAAAATGCCAAATACACACAAATGAAACCAAACGTTGACAAATGTATTAAAGAATTACACATAATATCTCTTGACTGCATCAGAATTGATAGCCATATCGGTGCATCTTCCCTCGACATCAGTCAGACATAGAGCGCCGTTGGATAATACTCTAGTCACCACAAATGGTCCCTGCCAATTTGGAGCGAACTTGCCTTTCGCCTCGGCCTGGTGTGGTAGAACTCTCTTGAGCACATGCTGTCCCACTTCAAATCTCCTGGGACGTACCTTCTTGTTATATGCTCTCGCCATTCTCTTTTGATACAATTGGCCGTGACATACTGCTGTCAATCTCTTTTCATCAATCAAGCTCAATTGCTCTAATCGGGTTTTGACCCACTCGTTGTCATCAATCTCAGCTTCAGCGACAATTCGGAGGGATGGGATTTCAACTTCTGCGGGTATTACTGCTTCAGTCCCGTATACCAACAAGTAAGAAGTTGCACCTACCGAAGTCCGGACGGTAGTGCGATAACCCAACAGCGCAAATGGTAACTTTTCATGCCACTGCCTAGACCCTACTACCATCTTCCTCAATATCTTCTTTATGTTCTTGTTTGCTGCCTCGACCGCACCATTTGCTTTTGGGCGATACGGTGTGGAATTTCGGTGTGTAATCTTGAACTGTTGACATACCTCCTTCATCAATCCGCTGTTAAGATTGGCACCGTTATCTGTGATGATTATCTTTGGAATTCCAAACTGGCAGATGATGTGGGAATGTACGAAATCCACCACCGCCTTCTTGGTCACTGATTTGAATGTTTTGGCCTCCACCCACTTGGTAAAATAATCAATCGTTACCAGAATGAACCTATGACCATTGGAAGCCGCAGGCTCAATAGGCCCAATAACATCCATACCCATGCAACAAACGGCCATGGTGCTGACATTGTATGCAATTCAGTCGGCGGAGAATGAATCAAATCTCCGTGTATCTGACACTGATGGCATCTTCGCACGAAACTTATACAATCACGCTCCATCGTGAGCCAGTAATATCCTGCTCGAAGAATCTTCTTTGCCAATACGTATCCGCTCATGTGTGGTCCACAAACTCCCGAGTGTATATATGTCATCACTGTTGTGGCTTGACTTGCATCTATACATCTCAATAATCCCAAATCCGGGGTTCTTTTGTACAACGCCCCTCCACTGAGGAAAAATCCGTTTGCCAATCGCCGGATAGCCCTCTTCTGATCTCCGGTTGCCTGCTCCGGGTATATTCCCAACCTGAGGTACTCTTTGACATCATGAAACCGTGGCTCACCATCCATCTCTTCTTCAATCACATTACAATAAGCATGCTGATTCCGGATCTGGATATGTAATGGATCGACACGAACCTTGTCCGGGTGATGTAGCATTGACGCTAAAGTAGCCAACGCGTCGGCAACCTCATTATGCATCCTCGGGATGTGTCTGAATTCTACTGATCGAAAGCGCTTGGTCAGATCATGCAAGCACTGACGATACGGGATAAGCTTTAAATCTCTGGTTTCCCATTCTCCCTGAATCTGATGTACCAGAAGGTCCGAGTCTCCCAAGACCAAGACGTCCTGTACATCCATGTCCACCGCTAATCGCAACCCCAAGATACATGCCTCGTACTCGGCCATATTATTGGTACAATGAAAACGCAGTTGAGCAGTAACAGGATAATGATGTCCTGTTTCAGAGATGAGCACAGCCCCTACTCCGACTCCTTTTGCGTTCGCCGCTCCGTCGAAGAAAAGCTTCCACCCTGGATCCTTGGTTAGTTCTAACCCCTCAATTTGCAATACTTCTTCGTCTGGAAAATACGTCCTCAAAGGTTCGTATTCGTCATCAACGGGATTTTCGGCTAAGTGATCGGCCAGGGCTTGAGCTTTCATAGCCGTCCTTGTCACGTATATGATGTCGAATTCCGTAAGTAATATTTGCCATTTTGCTAACCTCCCCGTAGGCATGGGTTTCTGGAAAATATACTTCAACGGATCCAAACGCGAAATGAGGTAAGTGGTGTAAAAAGACAAGTAGTGTTTCAGAGCTTTTGGGCTACCCAAGTCGGGGCGCAACATGTCTTTTCTAGATGAGTGTACTTGACCTCGTGGACTGTAAATTTCTTACTGAGGTAATAAATGGCCCGTTCCTTCCTACCAGTAAGATCATGCTGCCCCAGTACGCAGCCGAACGACTTCTCCAGAACCGTCAGATAAAGAATCAAGGGTCTGCCCGGTTCAGGCGGAACTAGTACGGGTGGATTTGACAGATACCCTTTGATTTGGTCAAACGCTTCCTGACATTCTGTCGTCCATTCTATCGCGGCGTCTTTCTTCAACAGACGGAATATGGGTTCACAGGTTGCTGTAAGTTGAGCAATAAACCTACTGATGTAATTCAACCTTCCCAACAGACTCATTACCTCTGTTTTATTCTTCGGCGGGGGTAACTCCCGAATGGACTTGATTTTGGATGGGTCCAACTCAATGCCCCGTCGGCTGACGATGAATCCTAGCAACTTTCCTGACGGAACTCCGAATGCGCATTTGGCCGGATTGAGCTTGATGTCGTACCTTCGAAGTCTTTGAAAGAACTTCCTGAGGTCGGCAACATGGTCTTCTTGACGTCGGGATTTTACGATCACATCATCCACGTACACTTCAATTTCCTTGTGTATCATGTCATGGAATACCGTAGTCATCGCCCTCATATATGTTGCCCCTGCATTCTTCAAACCAAACGGCATCACTCGGTAGCAATAAGTCCCCCACGGTGTGATAAAAGCCGTCTTTTCTGCGTCCTCTTCATCCATCAAAATCTGATGATATCCCGCATAACAATCCACAAAGGATCCGATTTCGCGTCCGGCGCAATTATCAATTAGGATATGGATATTGGGAAGTGGGAAATTATCCTTAGGACTCGCCTTGTTGAGGTTGCGATAGTCCACGCATACTCTGATCTTTCTGTCTTTCTTTGGCACCGGTACTACGTTAGCCAACCATTCAGGGTATCGAGTGACACGAATGACTTTCGCCTGCAACTGCTTGGTTACTTCCTCCTTAATCTTCACACTCATCTCCGTCTTAAATTTCCGCAGTTTTTGCTTGACGGGAGGATATGCCGGATCAGTGGGTAATTTATGAACCACTAGATCAGTGCTGAGTCCTGGCATGTCGTCGTACGACCATGCGAAAATGTCTTTAAACTCCATGAGTGTTTTGATCAACTCTTCTCTCAGATTGGGTTCAATATGGACACTTATTCGGGTTTCTTTGACGTCATCCGCATTCCCTAGATTAACGGCTTCAGTATCATTTAAATTCGGTTTGGGTTTTTCCTCGAAGTGACTTAATTCTTCACCGATTTCTTCTACGGCTTCATCATCGCCGTACTCGGACTCACTCTCGTCACTTCTTATTTCATGCGTTATTATTTCCAATCCCGATTGACTTTCTAGACTGGGTTGATTAATCTTTAAGCACGCCATATCATTAAGATCAGTTGAAAGAAGGCTGTTCAGAAAAGTAAAAAAAAGAAGGAAAAAATAAACAAAATTAGACACGAGGGAACCAAATTTCATTAATGGGAATTGTACAAAAACAAACTGCAAACTTAAATCAAAATGAACTAAAAACAACTGGATTTTACTCCGGGGACAAACCCCCAACACAAAATTTCGGAAGAAAAACAATCCAAGACAAACTACCAAGACTCCTTCCGGACAGGGAGAGGAGTAGCCTTCCAGTTATTCAGTTTTGCCTTTGGTCCCACAAACTGTATCTCGGCATGACTGGATCCTTCACCATCCTCGAGCATACATACATCTGTGAATAGGTCCTCGAACTTCCTGAAGAACTCTTCGTCTGGCCTGATCGTAGGACCGAGAATCTTTGTCGTTGGATGTCCTCTTGCTCCGGACCTGACAAAAGATTGGGAAAGGCATGGAACAGGCTTCGGGAGCACCCACGTCTTCTGCTTACTCCTCTTTGCTCGCCGGATGTCCTCTGATGTGGGCTGGAATCCCAAGCCGAAGGTTCCCAAGTTTTCGACCACCGATACCGGTTGTATGATTCCTTGCAGAGATGCACCTAGACCTTTACCGGGTATGAAACCATGTCGCAACATTTCATGAGCCACCATGACATCCGCAGTAATTGTCCTGTCATCGGGAATGCATTCCCCTTCTGGAACTCGGTTGGCGGACACCACATCGCAGACCTGGTATACCCACGGCCCAACATCTTCTTCTGTTTCAACAAAGGGGACGATGGTGCCTGGTTGTAGATCATTCTCTCCATGGACGACGATCTCCTGTTGGTCCCGCTCAAACTTGACGAGTTGGTGTAAGCTGGATGGAACTGCTCTTGCGGCATGGATCCATGGTCGCCCTATCAGGGAGGTTATATGACACCACCATGTCCAGCACCTGGAATTCCATGGTGAACTCCACTGGCCCAATCGTCAAGATCAACACTATGTCCCCAACCGATGCCTTGCCTCCCCCATCGAACCCTCGAACACATATGCTGTTCTTGCGTATCCTGCCGATGTCTACTTTCAATTTGTCCAGTGTAGAGAGAGGACAAATGTTAGCGCTGGACCCATTATCGACAAGGACTTTGGTAACCACCGACTCCTCACACTTTACCGTAAGGTATAAAGCCTTGTTGTGCTCGGTGCCTTCTTCGGGAAATTCATCATCGGTGAAGGTGATCCGATTTGCTTCGAAGATCCTATTGGTGATCTTCTCCAGATGACTCACTGAGATTTTATCCGGTACATGTGCCTCATTCAGGACTTTCATCAAAGCTTGCCGGTGTTCCTCAGAATGTATCAACAAGGATAGCAATGATATTTGCGCAGGAGTCTTCTTCAACTGCTCTAAGACAGAGTAGTCATGCAGCTTCATCTTTTTGAGGAATTCTTCTGCCTCTTCATCAGTTACCGGCTTTTTCAATGTTGCCGGAGTGATCTTCCTCAATTCCGCAGGGGCAAAACATCTCCCCGAGCGGGTCAACCCTTGTGCTTCGTAGACTTCCTCTTTCACTTCCTTTCCTTTGTAGGTCGTTGTAATCCGAGCATAATTCCATGGAACAGCTCGGCTATCAGTTATTGGCAACTGTATTGCCGGCTGGATGATGAAAGGATCCATTCGAACGCCTGCTACTATCAAGATGGGCTTGATTGCTGCCCCTGGTACAATTATCTTTGCTTCCCCCGGCCTCACCGGTACTTCGTTCACATTTTTTTCCGCTTCTGACCCTCCTGGTACGTCCTTCTTGCAAATGGACGGCTCATCAAAGCTCGGCCCCTTTCTCATTCCTACCCCGCCAGATTTGATCATCATTACCATCTGAGAGGCTTTCTCCTTTCCTTCTTCCACCCGAACCAACTCGATCATGTTGGTCTCATGATGAGTTGGAAGCGGGTTCTGGTTGATGTTGGGCTCTGTTGGAGTCTGGACCTCAATCCTGCGAGTGTCGATGAGCTCCTGAATGGCCGTTTTCAACCTCCAACATTTTTCCGTGTCGTGTCCTGGACATCCCGAGCAGTAGGCACAATTTACTGAGTGGTCCAGGTTCTTCGGAAGAGGGTTTGGCAGCTTAGCTTCAACCGGATTCAGCAACCCTACTTGCTTTAACCGGTGGAACAGATTGGTGTAAGATTCCCCCAAGGGAGTGAAATTCTTCGGCCTTGGCGCCCTGTCGCCCCTGAATGCCTGGTTTGGACGAAAACTCGCGCCCGAGGGGTTTCTGTAAGCTCTTGGGGGTGGATGATTGTTCTGCGGGTTTGGTGCATGCCACGGTGCATGGACGGGAGGTGCAGAATAGGACTGTGCGTGGTGGACAGTAAAATGGGGATGAGGTGCGGGATAGTAATGTTGCGGGTGGTTATATGGGTTGTGGGAGTAATTTTGGTGGTGAGGCTGGGGTGGGCTATATTGGGGTGCGGGGCCTCTATTTATGAACCATGCCCCGGACTCGACGGCCGCAACTTCCTCTCTCCTCTTTTTCCCCAGTACTCCTCCAGTACCACTTTGGATAGCCTGAGTGGTGGCTTTCAATGTTGAGTAGCTCATGATCTTGTTGGCCTTCAAACCTTCCTCGATCATACCCCCCATTTTTATCACCTCAGTGAATGATTTGCCCACGGACGTCACCAGATGTCCGAAATAGGTTGGCTCTAATGTCTGCAAGAAGTAGTCCACCATCTCGCTCTCTCTCATCGGCGGATCTACCATGGCTGCCTGTTCTCTCCAGCGGAAACCAAATTCCCTGAAACTTTCAGCGGGCTTCTTCTCTAATTTTAGCAATGATAGGCGGTCGGGGATTATTTCAAGATTGTACTGGAACTGGCCGATAAAAGCTTGAGCCAAATCATCCCACGTAAACCATCTACTGGGATCCTGTCTAGTGTACCACTCCAGCGCAGATCCTCCCAGACTCTGACCGAAGTAAGCTATCAGAAGCTCGTCCCGTCCTCCGGCCCCTCTCATTTTACTACAAAACCCTCGGAGGTGGGCCACTGGGTCACCATGCCCCTCGTATAGGTCGGATTTGGGCATTTTAAACCCTGCTGGCAACTGGACGTCCGGAAATGGACACAGATCCTTGTAGGCGACGCTGACCTGGTTGCCCAAACCGTGCATATTCCTGAAGGACTGCTCCAGGCTTTTAACTTTTCTGATAACTTCCTCGTGTTTCGAACTTTGGAAGTGTTTTTCCGGTTCTGCCGGATTATCCCAATGGGGTGTATGTGATTGTGGTTCAGGAGCCCTGAAAGTAGGCTCTGGAGGATAGTAAGAGTTGTCATGGATCTGAACATATGGCTCGCTGGCCGGCCTTTGCAGAGGAGCAGGTGGAGGTGCCACAAAAACAGGGGTGGCCGGAGGAGGATTTGGTTTGGTTGGTGGAATGTGGGTGGCATATGGATTTTCCCCCTGAAAGTACGGATAGATCGGGGCGCTTGTTGAAGGATCGATGGGCGGATGTTCCGGAGCTGAGGCGAGAGTAGGGCGGTTTGGTGAAGACTGTTCCCTGGCCCAGGCCAGGTGCATCTCTGTTATCCGTTGTTTTAACCGGTCTACCTCTTCTTTCATGATTTGTAGCTCGGATTTTTCTTCCTCGAGACTCTTGCCAGAACTAGACATGCTTACTGTAATCGGTCCTTTGGATCTAGTACGGTAGTGATGGCTGGCCAGTATATTCTGTCAAACCAACTGCTAAACTTTTCTGGAAATGCAACAAACTTGTTAGTTTACCGAGTTTGACAGATATGTTATAGCACGTTGGATGCAATGCACCTAACCAAATAGCCCTTTCTACATGTACTCTTAACATGCGTCATTCCAGCCCTTTTTCTTTTTCTTTTCTTTTTCTTCTTTTTTTTTCTTTTTCGACTATCTTTGCAAGCCTTATTGTTATTTAACCTTTGGATTCTTTTCCTTTCTTTTTAGTGGTGGTCGAATCTTATGTGGATTGCCTACGTATCACGACCCCGCGTGAATCAGACCGAGCGTAGTTCTGGTAACAGGATTGTGGCAAAATTCAGTAGCTTTCATATCAAATAAAACCTTAAAGTTACAAAACAGATCTTACAACATAAAAGGAATGCTTGACTCGAAAACGTAAAATAACATGCCAACTGGCTTGACCCAATATTTCAAAAATACATTTTTAATCAAAGGTCTACTGCTCTAAAATTCCTAGGGGCCCGCGAGGCATCATTCGGCCTTGCCGCGGGCCTGGGTGTGAGGTCCTTGTGTAGTCCCCTTAATTCTTCCATGATCCGATGAACATAACCCATAATTGAGGCGAAGAGGTCGGCGCGGGGCATTCGTTCGCAAGCTAGGCACTTCATGGTGACATAGTGCCCGATTTCTCCAATTCTATCCTTGATCATGTCCCTTTCTCCGAGTAGCCGCTCTATTTGCTGGTTTTTCGCCCCCAATCTTCGAGCGTTGTTGGTGACTTGGTCTAGGAGCCTGTCTATTTGTTCTTGCAGTCGAGCCATCAAGTTGTGGCAACGGTCGAGGTCTGCTCTGGCATCTTGGGCTTGCTTAAAAACCCGCTCTCTGAGGACAACATTTGCTTCCCTTAAACTGGTGACGATATCAGTGTAATCCTCTTCCACCCGTTGTAGGTGAAGTGCATGTTGATGTGCCTCCTTTCTCCAGCTAGCTCGGATCCTCACTATTTGGGCCTTAGACTCTTCCAATTCTCTTTGGACATCGGCAACCTGGCTTTTCAAACCCTTTATCAATTTTTCGTCCGCCCGACTCCTCAACTGTCTGTCAGCATCCCTTTTCATTTGCTGGATTTGAGCTCTCAGAAAGTCATTTTCTTGCGCCAACTTCTTTTTATCTCCTTCGTTGGCGGCGGCTTGCACATCCCTTTCAAATTGAAGATCTTGGACCCGTTGCTCTATCTTGCCAATCCTGGTTCTGTAAACCTCTTCCTTAGCCAACCAGTCCCATTGGTCTTGGGACGCTTCAGCAAATTCCCTGAGGTGAGGTCTTTTGGCTGGTCTTTCCCCCGATGTTTCTCCTTTGTACCAAGTAAGATATCTGGGTGCAACCTCTCCTCTAGCTCGATCATGCACACAAGTGTTTGCCTCTAGATATTGGCATTTGCTCCAGATCTGGCGGACCCTCGCTTCCGGGAATTGACCGTCGGGACCAATTTCAATAACATGGGTACTCAGGTCTTCTTCTTTGGGTACTATCTGGCACCTCCCGAGCTGTCTCAACACCCGATGGGGCGTATAAGGTTGAATGCTTTTAAGTCCCATTAAGAGAAAGGGGGACCTAGCTGCTGGCATGTACACGATTCTGTCTATCTGCAACCAACCCAACGTCCATTGTATTTGGCTTGCGTTGAGAGCCTGAAAGTATGCCCTCCATGCCAATGTTCCTTCAAGCAAGACGACCCTATCAATCCTTGTATAGAATTCGCTTATGCAAGTTTTCTCAACCAGACCATATCTCAAGAATTGGGTGCGGCGACACAGGTGCTCGATCATCCACATTTGCAGCAGTAAATTACAGCCTTCGAAAAAATCTCCCCCGGCTTTGCAGATTGTGAGGGCTCGATATATGTCCGATAGTATCATAGGAGCAAGAGTACTTTCGCTTTGGTCAAGCAAAGTACTGACGACTCCGGCTAACTTTATATCAATGTTCCCGTCTTTCCTCGGGAATACCACGAGTCCTAAAAAGGCTATCACGAAAGCAACTCGTCTGTGCTCCTCCCATTTCGGGCGATTACCCTTGCTGCATAATTTGTTTTCTGGGTCGTCGAAACCTCCCGCATGACCGTACCTTTGATAGATGAAGTTCAAAGTACAAAACCCTCGTGCTAGATCTAGGTTACGTACCGTCCTGGCCGTCTTCAGTGAGTCTAAAAATCGGTGTACAGCGACAACCCTGGGGGCGATTAGATATTGATGCCCCAATGGTATATCAGTGTTTCCAATGTATCCGGTCATTTCCTCAACAGTTGAGGTGAGCTCGAAGTCCGAGAAGTGAAAGACATTGTGCGCGGAGTCCCAATATGTGACTAAGGCTCTTATGATGTCCCCACGGGGTTTTATTTCAAGCAGACCCGTGAGACCTTTCAAATACTTTTTAACCTCATCCTGCCCTCCTTGGCCTAGATCATTCCACCATAGCCGTATTTGTACCGGGATTTTAGTCATGAGTGAAAAGGGTTCATTTTGAATCGTGCTCATCCTGCACATTTATTTAAAGAAATCGATCATTTTGGCTGGCAATGATTTTTTCGAAATTTACAGATTTTGGTATATATATTTTTTAAAAAATGGCAAGTTGGACCCGACGGGGGTTGCCTACGTATCTCACTTCTGGTGAGAATCAAACTCGCGTAGTTCGGTCCGTCAAGACAAACTATTTCTTTTATTGACCGACAACGAAAACACACTTTGTTAAGAAACCCATTTTCTTTTTATTGACCGACAAAGAAAACACATTTTGCCGAGAAAGCACATCTTCTTTTATTGACCGACAAAGAAAACACATTTTGTCAAGAAACACATTTTCTTTCATTGACCGACAAAGAAAATACATTTCGTTAAGAAACCCATTGTCGGCAAAGTCAACCTTCCATTGTCTCTTATTAACAAACTATTGATTCTGTTGGTAAGACCCATTTTTGTATTTTCCGAAAATATCTATTTGCCCACACTGTTTCCTTTTGTTTTTTTTTTCGTTTCTTAAAAGCCGGTCAGCATGCAAGTTCGAATAGATGCTTGAAACAAACATGGCATAGCAGGATGGTCTTTCATTTCAGGTTGCCTGTCCTAGACGGACCCAACCCCTGTGTTGAGCCCCCTAAGTCAAATGCAGCGTGATGCAAATAAGCGTTTCCTACTAGGGATCCGGTATGAAGTCACGTTATTCTAAGTTTAAAAACCTGGGTATGTGTTCTAGACTGTGTACCCGAGCGGACAACTCGAGTTGAGGAAGGAGCTCCTTTCCGGGAACCAAAAGGCCAACCGGCTTAGAAACTTTCCGAGCCTCTTCATTATTTCGGGTATGACACTAACAGAATAGGGAGTCTCAACCAGTGAGCACATCCCCGGGGGTGAGAAGTGAAGGGTTTGCGGCACAGTTTTATATACAATTCACGTAATATCAAAGCGGTAAACATATAACAGTTTGTATGTACAGTGCAGCTAGTATCAAAGCGGTAGACATGTAGTATGTTAATTAAATATGTGGTAAAATCAGATATAGACAAAACAACAATTTAACTGAGCTCGAATTCTTAGACCCTGAACTGAAGTTCAGAGGTCATTGTCCCCAGCAGAGTCGCCAGAGCTGTCACACCTCCTTTTTACGCACCCTTTCCACTTAAAGGATAGTCGGAACGGGATCAATTTATTTAATTTTTTCGAGTCGCCACTTGGGAAAATAATGGTGTCCCAAGTCACCGGTTTAATCCCGAACCGAGGAAATTTATGACTCTGTCATATAGTCTGCGAAACTAGAAACCTGGATAAGGAATTCTGTTAACCCGGGAGAAGGTGTTAGGCACTCCCGGATTCCGTGGTTTTAGCACGGTCGCTCAATTGCAATTTTTGTTTCTATCTGATTCTTTTATATATTTTAACTATGCGCTTTTAATGTTCCGCTCTTATTTTTAGAAGAATTGCGACGTCACGAAAATACATTTCGAGTCACACCGCAACCAGTACGCCTGTGACTTTAATGTATTTCAGTTTCGCCGAGAGTAAGATTTGGGTCACATAAATGCGCACCCGTGTTTAGGAAAGTAATTTGCTTACCCATCGTGCCTAACGAGTCTATCGTCTTCATTAATTTTGGGAAAAGACCGTGAAATTTGCTAAACGGTCTTCTCGAGTCTAAGATTTTTATAACAATTAATTTGAGGGCCCCGCAATTGTCATTTTTTTTAGCATTGGGTATATTTTTCAATTTTAATCACTTGCGCGTGGGATACTTCTTTGGTCAAGCACAATGAAAATACCTCTTAGAACAACCAAATGACGATTTTAGAGCATGAATGACATGATAGATATCCTTGGATTTGTATTGAGGCATAGTTTGTTTTATTGTGGTATCGACATACTTATCAAAAATAACCCCGTGCGGACAAGCTCCGCTTGTTTAAAACTTACATTAACTCTTCTCACTACCATAAGACTTTTAAAAAATGGTCAAATCTGCCCAAGGAAAATATATAGCAAGTGGCAAATAATGTGCGTTTCAATGGCGAGCTCATAATTATACTTAGATAGGCAATGACTTTATCACTTTAAGAATGTACTGAATTCATGTTTGAACCAATATCCAAATTACGATTACAAACATAGAAACAATATAATTAACCTGGACTTCTTCAATTTTGATAAGAAAACGCTTGTTGATTCAATATTGTTCAACACAATCATGTTTAATTATTGATGGAGGACGAGACTAGTCGCTCAAGGTTCATCTCATTTCTGAGTCACTTGTTAACAAATTAAGGAATCAACTAAGGCTAACAGGGACCTATTCAATTTAATTCACAACCAATATTCAACTACTAAAGCTCATACATGTTTCAAAATGCAAGAAGATATACCTATAGATTCAAACGAACATACTCAACCGTCTTCCATTCTAATACACCATTACTAATTAAGTATTCAACAAATCCAAATCATTTAAGAAAAATAGTCCTGATTACAACTAAACTAGTACAGTCAATTATAAAGGGAAATATGGCAGTTACTACGGCCTCCAGCGAGATGAGGGTATCATTTTATTTCAACTGGATATGCTATATGGAAAACAGTCTCTAGAATATGTACCTGGCAATTAAAGAACCAAAAGATCAGCTATGCAGTAAGGGCAACAACAGCAGTGTATCAACAGCCAATAGCAGGAGAAAACAGGAGCCAAAACAACAGCAACAATCAACACCCAGGTACAAACTACAGCAGTCCCAACTCAACAACCAAATGCAAGAACACTAGTGGCCAAACACAAGAGTATCAGTGGCCAAACACGATGCTAGCCAACAAATGACACAACCTCGACCAAACAGCAACCAGTGGTAATCAAACACAGTCAAGCAGTGCGACAAACAGTCGACAACACAAGAATACCAGCACCAACAGAAACAGCCGCAATCAAATGACCACTACAGCCTCCAACCAACAGTAATGACAGAAGAAATAGAGGCCAAAGAAAAATGCTACCAGTAGGCAGTCAACACTCTCTATTCGTATGAGTCTAAGTGAATGTTTATGCTCTCAATCCCCCTCCCAGTGTTCTCCAGATCTCTCTGTGTATGTAGGAATATTTCTCCCTATATTTTCGAATCTCTCTCTTGTCTGTATTGTTTCAGATTAATGCTATCTTTATAGCTCAAAACAGACCTCCTCCCTAAATGACTTCTTGATTCAAGTTAAATGGTTCCCCATGCTTACATGTTTGTCCCTTCTTGTTTTAATCAAAAGTCATGGGTGTATTATAGTATTAATATTAACTCCCATGCCTATTGTTTGGTTCCCCACTAACACTTGTCTTTTCCTTAATTAATTCAAAAGTTATGGGTGAGTTAATTGTTTAATCATTTTGTCTTGAAGCTCCCCCATACCATTAGGTCTTGTAGCAAATAGAATAGTTTAATGGTCCATTAGTGTTCCCTGACAGAATATTCAACTAAGCATATTTAAACTTTTAAATCCCAAAATACCTATGAAATCACTATCCTACATCCATCCCCTTTCAATTTGTACTATAACCATATTAACTCAATTAACAACAATGAGTAGGGAGGAATAACTCAAGCCAAAATTGCATACAGATTAAGAGTCCTTCACAAATTGCACACACACAACCCAAAGATTTTAGCTAAATACGAAAATCCATAAAAATTTATATCCAAAGAGCGTATGTTCATGCTGTAATGAGGTAAAACAATTGTTCACACTGCCTTTCATCAAGCAAAACCACAATGACATGCTATTGATATCACTAATGCTCAGAATTAGATTCGAGGTACCACTAAATAATCACAACCAAAGAAAGATCAGTGAAGCACTCGGAACCATTGGTAAATTCGACAAGACATACCATCTAATCAATTTCAGAATGAAACCCGCTTAATCAAACAATTAGCCTAAAACTATCATATAAGAAAATAGTTTCGCATTCGAAATCATAAACTGGAGTTAAAGAATTAGATGAACATTCTACTCAATATCGATGAACTTGTGTAAGAATAGAAATAGCTATCCGTATCGGCAAATCGAACAAAAATACAAACAAATCGATTCTTTTGATTACGAAATCCCGACTTGGAGCAAAGCTCATTACACAACCGATTCGGCAGATTACTAATCGAAGAAGAGGAGAAGACTTATCTTATTCGTGTAAAGAAAACAAAACGCAAAGTGAACAACTCAAACTAACAAGACAAATTAACTAAAAAATAGAAGAGTGAGGGAAACTTAGCTTAGCCGTTAACTAGTCCGTTTCTTCTTCTTGCTTCTCTTTTTTTATTTGTTTTTTTATTTGTTTTCTTCATCATTTCCTTCAACGGACTTCGAATCTTGGATTTCTTGAACTTTTCTTGAAGCTCCCGGCGGTTTAAGTTGTTCTTGACGACTCGCAGCTTTGGCTCGATTTCTTCATGTAACAATGTTAGTACGAGTGGCGGGCGAGGATTTTAGGTGATTTTGGGTGGTGCGCCGCCATGGGTGGTGGGTGGCGGCGCGACTAGGGTTTGAAATTCGAAGAAATTGGTTGGTGTTTGGAGGTTAACAATGGTAGGGATGTGATGAGGAGGAGGTGTGTGATGTTTTGCCGTTGGTTTTGGTCGAAGGAGAGGCCGGCCGCCGCCACACGCGGCGGAACCCTAGCGGCGCGGCTGGGAGGGAAATGGGGTATATCTGGAGATGAGAGACAGAGATCAGTATATCTCTCGATGCCTCCTCAATTTTTGTCTAAAATTTTTCTATTTTATTCAATTGAGCCTTGGGTTAAAACTGACCGTTGGATCATGTGATGGACGGCCAGGATTTCAAAGGAGGAGGGGGCCGGTTCGGGTAGAGAATTGGGTCCGGTTTTGGGCTGAGGTGTTGGGCTGGATGGGTAGGGAATTGGGTGGTGTATTGAATTACATTGGGCCTGGTTTTGCTATGGCCCAATTCCGATTTCCATACTACATTCCATGGTGTATCATATACATATGTGTGTATATATATGTATATATATATATATATATATATATATATATATATATACTAACTCATAACACAATTAATTTTTACTACAATCATCCCACATAATTACATATCACTTAAATGTAAACCGTATAATTTTGATATTAAACACTAAAAAAAATGCACAACATGATGTATATATTTTGTATTTTACTAATTTAAATAAATAAACACGCACACACACAAATGCAAATGTAAGATAAAAATAACACAAAAATCACAAAAATCATGCTCAACACAAAACTATTTTATTTTTTTGAATTTTCTGGGAGTGATTCTCATGTAGGGCAAAAATCACGTGCTCACAATTATAATCGTCATCATTTATGGTAATGAGAACAATAAGGATTCTCAAAATAATCCCACACTTTGTAAAAAAATATTTGTCATCGATTTGACATGAGATTTTATAAAGCACATACATATGACTATAGTTCATTCATGATGTGAATGAGAAAACATCTGATTTATGAATATATATTCATTTTTGGAAGAATATAAATGTGCTAGTGGTAGTGATTACACCACACTCACCTCTAAAAGGAGGTTTGAGATGATATAAGAAAATAATATCATTATTATGGCATAAATGATCATTGATCACGTACCTATTGTACGCCACAATATTTTGGCAATGTGATTATTAAAGGACAACAATAATGCAAGAAACATATCTTTCATTTAATTTTGGCCATGACCAAAATGGTATAACTTTCTCTTTCAAAGAGATATTCACCACATGGATGTTGATGAATCTGTGGTAGTACAAAATTAATTGAGAACTTTGGAAGAGCCAATTATTACTATTTTGGAGAAACACAATTAATTACCAATAAGGTATTGTGTTGTAGTAAGTCTCAAAGAATCATATTCAGTTTCCAAAGTATTCGCGAAAGCGGTTGATTATATTGAGACTACAAATAAAGGAAAGATTTAATATCTTCTATTACTACAACTTGTAGCGGGATAATATGTATGTAAAAAGCTACCCGCTTTATCTCCAATTTGTACTACATAAACAAAAGAATACCACAATAAAGTGGATGTCTATTGATATAAAAACCCATATCATAATAAACTTGGAGTTTATTGATAATTGCACAAGTCATGGTGTAAATTTGAAGTTTATCAATATTGATAATTTATCTAGTTGGCATAATTGGTTTTGCCATATCAATTTAAGTATGATGTGCAAAAATAATAGAGAATTCACATGGGTAAATATTAAAGAACTAGAAAGTTCTTTACGAATTCTCTTACATTGCTTGTTCTCATTAATTAATTGACCAACTAAAATTGAGATTTTATCCCATGAATGCTGGAAATATGAAAGGTGAATATGGGCTCATTCACCTTCCATGTATACCACATATGATGCATCTATGAGATACTTACATGTGCGATTATTGCTAACCCGGAACATGGTGTTTGCGAGGTAACTTGCTCAATAATTTAATTTAGAGCATATTCCAGATTTTCTATTCAAGTTGGTTTACGTCACAACTGGTTTAGCAAAATGATTTATTGAGTGCCTCCACTTGATAGCTAAACAATTGCTTATGAGAACAAATTTATATATATCAATTTGATATACATTATATACGAAAGTATATTATTTTCTCCCCTAACAAGTGGTTTAGGGTCAGGAACCAAATAATTCCATCTTATTATTATTGATGTGCGGTGTATATTTTGATTAACACCATAACACGCAAAGATGAGTTCTCAAAGTTGAGGAAACAAGTTAAGTTTTCTAACATGAGGGGGAGACAAGATACAACAGTTGAGAAAAGTTACATGGAATAAATTATCATTTATACATCGAGATCCTCGAATAAAATAATATGAACTTGAAGTTCATAAAAGGATAATTCATGTGCAATTTATTGCAAAGTATGTCAAACGCATTTGCTGACCCAAAGAAAGTAACTATATTCGCATTGCAAATGCTCATATCATATTAAGTCTTAGAAGGACAAAGTCTATGGTACGCTTAAAGCATATACACAAATCAGTTTCAAATAAACGTCTTGACAAAGAAGATGCGCAAATGATCAAAATGATCATAATAAAAGGAGGCAGGTGATCTAGAAGATCACATGACATAACACTCCATAATATCTCATGAGAGATTCAGGTACCTGAATATATGAATGAAGAGATCTCTATGTTATGTCATTATGAAAATACATTGAAACTGATATAAAATCTTTGTCGACGTCAACCTTCAAGAAGCTAGTGTACAAGATCGGGATGCGAAGGCCTAAGGATGTGACTTGATGCTCTCATCATGGGGAGTTAATGCGCGTTGCACTCTTTTTCCCTTATAAGGTTTTGTCTCACTGGGTTTTCCTTGCGAGGTTTTTAACGAGGCAACCAAAAGGCGTATTATAGATATGTGTACTATTTTTCCTTCTCTAGAATTTTTTTTTCCCATTGGGTTTTATTTTAGTTAAGGTTTTAACGAGGCACATTATCATTGAATAGACATTCAAGGGGGAGTGTTATGAATAGAATTCTATTTGGAGTGAATGTCTATCTTGTGGAGATTTTTACTTTGTGACTAAGTCATATTTCTCCTATAAATATAGGGGCCTTACCCCATTGTAAATCATCCCAAAATTCAATAAGAATTCCCTCTCTCTTTTTCTCTGCAATATTGTTCTTGTTCTTCTATTATTTTATAACAACATCGAATATGTAGCTAAGGTAAATATCAAATGAATTTTTAGGTTTGTGTATAAGTGTGTTACCTACTGCTTTACCAACTCATGTTTATGCGAAGACATTTAGTTACAAATTGTTCCACCACATAAGAATTCTTTAAGATAATTGTCAAATGATATATGGAAAAGTCAAAGACGATGAGATGAAGTGGAGATGGAAAAGACAATTCAATACACATAACACAATCCAGCTCTCGGTGGATAATTATTAGAATTTTTACACCCTATAGAAAACCTTAGTACTCTATTTATCAATTATAAATACTATTTTAAAATATTACATCATATAAATACCTTTTATCCTTTATATCAAAAAATCTAAATATAGTTACATCCTATAATTAAGGCACCATATATGCTAAATATTATTTTTTTTCTCTCTCTTTTTGTATTTTCTCTCACATAATTACCGCATATCTGCAAACCCCAATACAATCTCTCTCTGTTTGCATACAACCAGACTTTCTTCTTCCACAAACCCTAGTTTCTTAACTCTTCTCCTACCCAAATACTCAATTTTCTGCTCCGCGTCACCAACGTTATCATCAGACATTGTCTGAGCCGGAATATGAGTCTAATATGCCCCATCATCCGTCATTAGACTTCAATTTAGGGATAATTTTATCAAAAGTTTGACAAGTGAATTTTAGACCTCTTTTCAACAAATTGAACACATGAAGTTCATCCTTTTAGTGTTCTGGCGATCTACTAGTAGTAAAGATTAAATTGATCAAAAGTGTTGTGTTAGCTTATAAGGAAATACTTCACAGATTGCATTCACATATTGTATTCGTATTAGAATTTCGGCGGCAGCAAATTGCATTCACAGATTTTGCCTATTTGTATTCAGTTATATTCGAATGTATTATTCAGTTGTATTCACTTGTATTCAGGTTTAATCAGTTGTATTTAACTATTTTATTCATGTAATTTTATTTCCTTCCGTTTTTAGCGCAGATACATTACTGTATTTAATGTTAATGTCGCTTGAATACAGCTAAATACATGTCAAACTTAGCTGGAATTCCATATTTTACGCCTATATTTTTTGCTGTATTTATTGTTAATGTCGCTTGAATACAGCTAAATACATGTCAAACTTAGCTGGAATTCCAGATTTTACGCCTATTTTTTTATGTTGTATTAATGAATACAATAACTTAAATACATGAAATACATTGTATAAAAACATAAAAGATATCTATAACACGTAATATAGCAAATAGTATCTATAAATGGCTAATTAAACTAAAAAAATGGTGCTTTATGAAAAATTCCCATAATTATTCAAAAGTCTAATGAGATAGAATAAATCATTTGCAAATTTTCCATGTGGAGAGAACAGGGAAATTTTTTGAACCTTTCTTCGCTCCCTATTAGCATTATATTTGGGTCCCAAATATAATTTGTTTGGATATTTGATACACGATAATGCCCATATCCACGTGGCAGTCGGCATGAAAGTGGGCTGGCCCCATCTTGAGTGGATAGCCCATTACCTTATAGACTCTATCTTTACTAACCTTGTCAAAGCATTTTCTTTTTTCAAAAATATTTACACACACGGGTTGGTCGACTTGGCAATTGTTTATAATAAACTCTTATCTATAGTTCTTATATTAGAAATAATTAAACCTAGTTAATGAAAACATGGCTTGAAACTCTCAAATTATCTCTAAGGATAAAATATAATATAATATACTTTCATATTAAGAATAAAAAGAAAACTTTTACACCTGTTAGCCCTTTAAATGTTTCCTATATAAGCAACTGCCTGAATCAATTCATTCAACATCAACATATATACAAAGAAAACACACATTCTCTCAACCAAAAGTACTCCATGGCGACTACTTCAAC
The DNA here is from genome assembly GCA_032618575.1 of Nicotiana noctiflora. Taxonomy (NCBI): domain Eukaryota; kingdom Viridiplantae; phylum Streptophyta; class Magnoliopsida; order Solanales; family Solanaceae; genus Nicotiana; species Nicotiana noctiflora. The sequence continues at coordinate 17,337 of JASVEL010009154.1, read as the reverse complement.
TATATTCAATCAAGAATTAATGGAGAAGTTCCACTACTCAAGAAGAGTACTACTTCTAATACCAACTACTACATTACAACAATACCACCCCGACACCACCGAGGCACCACCTCCGGCAACCGGAATCAGCCACAACACAACAAATGATCAACCATCATTTGATGCAAAAGTTGTGATGGTCTTGTCTGTACTTATATGTTCCATAATTTGTTCATTTATCGCCAACTACCTTGTAAAGTGTGCATTGAGGTGTGCTAGCCGCCGAGTATTGGCAGACTCATATTCCTCAAACCAAGCAAAGGTAGCTAATACAGGGATCAAGAAAAAAGCCCTCAAAACATTCCCAGTTATAACTTATACTAAAGAAATATTGATGAAATATACTGGGGTTGGCACTGAGTGTGTAATTTGCTTATCAGAATTTGGAGTTGGAGAAAAAGTTAAGATTCTGCCTAAGTGCAATCATGGGTTCCACGTCAAGTGTATTGATAAATGGCTCAATTCTCACTCTTCTTGTCCTACTTGTAGGCACTGCTTAGTTGAAACTTGCAAAAAAATTGTAAATGGAGGCATCTCTGTTACTACATCTGATATTCCAAACACTCATGTAGCTACAACATCGGCACCAGTTCAAGAAATCATAATAGGGATTCAATCTCTCCAACCTGAAGGTGTTGTATCTAATAATCTAAGTTAGTTCGAAAAGATAGGAGTAATATCCAGTGGGGTATGTACCGTGGGTTAAATTGAACCCATAATTTTTAAATTTATGTATAAAAATCATTGAAATTGTAAGAAATGTACTAAACATGAAATCACAATTTTGTAAATTTGATGGGTTCAATGTAAATTTTTTTAAAATATTTAACCAATAAAATTTAAAATTTGGATCCGTCTTTTGGCTCAATGTCTGTGTAGTTCCCGATGATTCTTTTTCGTTTTTGCAAGTGTATACAATGATTAAATTTTATTTCGGGTTCTTTATTGAACTTATATTTAGTCCTGTCCAAAAGCAGTTACTCCGTATTTTATTTATTCGGATGCATTATAAAAAATCGAGAAATTAAAAAAATTGAAACTCGGGTTCAATAATTTCCTATCACTAAACAGTAAAGTACCACTGCCTCTTTGCTTTGGCTCCACACCATGTGGGAAGGAGTTCAAGGAACCATGTATGTGACACTTGTTTCGTAAGTGTTTTTAATTCTTAGCTTTTTGGCTATGTTTTTTTTCTTTTTATTCATCGTCTCTTCAATTAATTAACAGACGAACGTGGTCTTTCAAAGTGGCAATGCTGCATGCATTGGAACCACAAAAATAATATAAACTAAATTATGCATGTTTTCCTCCTTTAGAAACAGAAAAGATATAAATGACAACGCGACTTCAGATTTAGTGAGTCCAATGTCAACAAATTGCGGACATTATGCGCCTGTTACACAATAATTTTGTAAAAATAGCACGGTTTAGTCAGTTTTTGGATGGTTATTCAAACATTGCCGTTGTTTATCAAGTCAACAAAAGATAGCCACTATTTTCCTACAACAAAAACCGGTCCAGCATAGTATACCAGAATTCGGTGCGCATGTGCATGAACTTCTAGCTTATTATGTTGGAACTCCAACACACGGAAAGTTCCAGCATAATATATGTTGGATTTTTAATGTATTTAATTAATATATTAAATACTTAAAAGATGTGAATGGGATATGGAGGGAAATGAAATTTTTGAGTGAAATTTTAAGTTCCCCCTTGGTAAATGGGCATTGTTCCATATTGGAAGAGGAAGAGATTTTTTATGAGTATATAAGCAATTGCACTTCTTCTTCTAGCTCTTAAAGAGTTGAGAAGAAAGCAAGCCTCGCGCCCTCGTCATCGCTCACTCGGCTACGGCTACAGATTCGGTCAAATGATTGATCAATTAACTTTTTGGACCAAACTTACTTGTTAATAGTAAAATATTAACATAAATGTTATTAAATATTTATTTTAATAACATAATATTAATATTAAATTTAATCCGTTTTTCTGTTTTAGTAACAAAAAAGTAACAACCCTCTTCAATATATTGGAGATTCGAGCACTTCTGTATGAACTTCCAACATATTATACTGGACCGATATATATTGATGGAACTCGAGTATATTATGCTGGAGTTCTAGTGTACTTATGCTGGAACTCCATCATATTATGCTGGAGTTCCAACATACTTATCCTGGAACTCTAATATATATTATGCTCAAGTTCAAGTATACTTATGCTGGAACTCCAGCATAATATACTGGCGTATTTTTGGGGTTTTGAAGAGTATTTTCGCTCAAATTTATCTTACATGAAAAATGACAAAATTTTGATTACTTTTGAAACTTTATTATCCTAAATGCTCATGTTTAACAAATTACCCTATTTACACAAGTTTTGCTTACAAAATATATACATTCCGCCTTAAAAGACTCTCAATCTATTCTCTAAGAATACTATCATTAGGCTCTAGTTAATTAAGTTTTTTCTTTTGAAAAGCAGATTAATTAATTCAGAATCTAATTCCAAGCATAAGTTCCCCTATATCTAATTAATACCCATCCCACGCTCTAGGTCCTATGTACAAGCCAATGAGTAAGGAAATTAGGCTTTACGTTGATATTTGAAAGAAGGCATCCGTCCCACAGTACTATTTTGTATTTTACGTGGTTTATTGCCGCTCAGTTATTATTTACTCTTATTACCACTGAGCTAGAAGTACTCACTTTACTCCTTGCACCCCGCGTGCAGTTGAAGGTATTGTTCACCCGGTAGCGCGTTATTAGCTAATTGAAGATATACTAACGTTGTTGAGCAAGGTGACCGCCAGCGTCCGCGGTACCGCACTTCACCTTTTATTTTCCGATTTTATTTTGTATATATATTATTTTCCCTATAGTAGTGTTCCTATTTCTTAGATGCTCGTGACATGTGACATCCCAGTCGGGTTGCGTGGGGTTATAATCCTGCTTATTATTGTTGTTAAGCTGTATCACTTTACTCATTTATGTTTAACTAATTCTAAAAGGAGGTGAATTGGGTTAGTTGGTTGGCTTTATCTTCACGAGAGATGTCATCACGACCATATTTGGGATTTGGGTCGTGACAAGTTGGTGTCAGAGCCTAGGTTACTAGGTCTCACGAGTCATGAGCATGTTTAGTAGAGTCTCGCGGATCGTTACCGAGACGTCTGTATTTATCCTCGAGAGGCTGCATAACCTTTAGGAAAATTTTATTTTCTTGGATTCTTATCATGCGTACTTGATTTTGCATGAGATATAACTCTTGAAATTCCTTCCACGCGTTGTATGCACATGTTAGTGCTCAATATCAGATGTGCCTTGATGGTTGGTGATTTCCCAATCAAGGGGCAAGATATAATCTCTATGCGTTTGATTTTGGGCCAGTCTGAAGGACTTGAGGCCGGATCTTTGCCTATGGCTTGAGCACTGAGGTGCTGATTGTGTGAGCAAGTGTGTTGAACTTATATGTTTGGTATTGTCCCTATTAGCCAGAATGGTGGTTTTGTATTCATGTGATGAGTATGTAAGTATTACGAGATGTATCTACATGACTTGGTGGTTATGAAGAAGTCTGCTGGATAATGGATGAACTGTTAAGTGTCTGTTTCCTATTGTCGTTTGATGTGTATCCCGAATATGGGCACGTGGAGAATATTTTCGTGTCTCCTAGTTGGAAAGTGAAGTGCATCGCATGTGGCAATATGAGTTCAGATGGCTGTGTTATGTGTATGGTGGTGGAAGGTGTGCTGAAATGCTAAATTGAGACGAAGCATGTGGGTTATCTCATGCGGAGTGTTCTAGCGTGGTATGATCTTTGTCTGCAGGTTAGAAGATCTATGTTTCACCACTTATAACTGATTGGACCTTATTATCACTATGTTATTGCTGCACCATCATTAGAGTAAAAGTGTTATGAAATGTTAATGGTGCTTTGATGTATGGCTTCGAGCCAAGTTGGGGAGGTTGCTGTTGATTAGCTGACTGCACAGTTATGTGCTATGTGAGTTCCATTTTGAGATATGCTGGCGGATCAATTCTGGTTGCAGAAATTGAGCCTAGGATGGCACAAGTGAAGCAAAAATTTTGACAAAGGTCATATGTATTATGTGGATGTGTGGAAATAATAGGATGTCTTGAGCTGTTGTTGATAAAGGCTGCTTAGTGTAAAGAAAATGAAGTTGTTTGGCTGTATCGGAATGAGATCATGACCTGCGGGGTCAGAGTGCTAACGAGGCACGGGTGGTTATGTATGTTTAATTAGGTAAATTCCAGTTAAATAAGAGTAAATGACTTCCGAGAATGGTTCTAATGGGTTTAGGAGTCTGCGTACGTCAGTTGAGAGTTCTAAAGTTTCATGTGGGGTTAGGGAATGAGTTTCATTAGAAGCCGTCAAGACTTGATGTATTCTATGTTAATTATGGAAATGCCACGGTTTGAGTGGCGAGGTGCATTGAGTTATGTTTTGCGGTGGTTTATCTTTTCAAGACCCATCGGACGGTTGGGAAGGATTGCTTTTCCTAATTGAGCCTTCATGATGGATGTCAGTGCAAAGGTTGCTATTATTGAGTCAGTTCTGACGTTAAGAGACTTTTCAGATGTGTGTCCAGTATGAGTTGACTCGGTTGGCTCCGAATCATATTGTCGAGGGATAGGTTGACTCGACCGTTGTTGAGCTTATCAGCTATCTGGACAGATCCATGAGTTGTTTTTTACGTTGCGAGACATTATGATTTACGGACTATAGGCACATATGGTGCGTTGATATCGGTATTCATAGTGGAAGTTGAGAGGAAAACCTCAGTTGCGCTTGAGTGTTGTAGCTTATAACGCTATATGTAGATATTGTATGCACTCAATATGCTCACGGATAGTACTAGATATTTTTTTATAATTAACAAAATTGGCTCGATGTGCATCTCCTTATATGAGATATATATATATATATATATATATATATATGGATCGGGTGCCATGCCACCATGAGTATGTGTGGATCGGATGGCACACCACCATGAGTGTGTGTTGATCGGATGGCACACCGCCATGATTATGTGTGGAACGAGTTGCACGCGCAATAATTTTGTTATCTGGGTCGGGTTGCACGCCGCAAGAGTGTGATAATGGGAATAGTTTTTCCATACGCCGTCATTTGGACGCATATGCGGTGATCGCAGTTGCGGTTATGTAGCCGCAGAAGCGAAAATTGCTGTTGGTAGAAGGGTTTATATCATTATTTTATCCGTGAACTTATGTCATTTTTTCTACATTGTGGAGCAATTTTGAGAGCTTTGAGGCGATTTTGAAGAGGAATTCAAGGGAGAATGATTAGAGGTAAGTTTCTTGGTCTAATTATTCAAGTTTATGGTAAAATTGACATGGAAATTGATTGAAATCCATTAAAAAGGGTAAAGCTAGGGCTTGAGTTTTAATATTTCAAATTAGGATTTGATAGGTCATTTGAGCTCGGATTTGGGTGTTCTTGGTATGTATGGACTCATGGCGAGACAAGGAATCCGGTAATATACCTCATTTGTTTTGAATTTGTGTTGATAACATTATTCGGAGGTGCATCCCCGAGATAGAACAATCTTTAATTTTGCAGGCATGTCACGCTTCAGCATATGGAGGACATTTTGGAGGGGTCAGAACTATTGTGCAGGTGCTGGAGGCTAGATTCTTCTGGCCAACTGTAGTTAGATTTGTACACCTCTGGGTAAAGGACTACAATGAATGCCAAAGGACGGGAAACATTTATCGTCGCCATGAGATACCAATGAAACCAATTCATGAAGTAGAGGTGTTTGACATATGGGGGATAGACTTCATGGGTCCCTTTGTCAGCTCATTCGGTAATAAGTACATATTGGTAGCAGTGGTTTATGTGTATAAATGGGTGGAAGCTGCAGCCTTGCCCACCAATGATGCACGAGTGGTGGTCTGATTCTTGAAGAATCACATATTCACCCGATTTGGGGTACCATTGGCGATTATTAGTGATGGAGGCACTCACTTTTGCAATAGAGCCTTCGAGAAATTGCTTGCCAAATATGATGTGCACCATAAAGTGGCTACTTCTTACCATCCGTAAACCAGTGGGCAATTTGAAGTGTCCAATAGAGAGATTAAGAGTGTGCTAGCAAAGACTGTGAACGCAACACGAATGAATTGAGCAAAGAAGTCGGACGACGCACTCTGGGCATATAGAACTGCATTCAACACGCCAATAGGTATGTCACCATACAAGTTGGTGTTTAGGAAGGCTTGTCTTATACCTGTGGAGTTAGATCACCGTGCTTGGTGGGCATTAAAACAATTGAATATTGATCCCGAAGCAGCTGGACAAAATTGGACGACAGAGCTGCATGAGCTAGAGTAATTTTGCTATCACGCCTTTAAGAGCACGAGGCTTTACAAGGAACGGATGAAGAAAATGCATGATATGCACGTCGTGGATAGAGACTTCAAATCCGGGGATATGGTGTTATTGTACAACTCAAGACTGAGATTGCCTCCTAGTAAGTTAAAATCCCGATGGTCTGGGCCATTCAGAGTAGTGCAAATGTTTGCTAGTGGAGTTGTGGAGATTGAATCAACAAACGGGACGAACAAATTCTCATCAATGGACAAAGGTTGAAACACTACCCTGGATCAACTGATGGAAAAGAGGATATAGTGGTGTCACATTTCAAAGAACCCCAATACAAAAATAAGGAGTAGGAACTCCACTATTTACAGTGTGCCGCGACATTAAATCAAGGGCTGCGTGGGAGGCAAACAACGAAATTGTTGTAGTGTAACATGTAACTCTTGTACCTATTGTTAAAAAAAAAGGACCGACAGCGGTAAGAACTGCGAATTTTTCAAAATTGCCGTGACCGTGGCGTGGACCGCGGCTCGACCGCGGAGGGGTTTTCCCCAAAACACGGCGTGCATCGCGGACACGACCGCGGTCGGGCAAAAACAGGTAAGTAAATTTTTTTTCTTATTGTTTTTCCTTATTAAATCCCCCTAATTCTAATAACATAAAACATAAAAAATACCCCCTAAACCCTCCCCCAAACATCCGATTTGTTTCCTCCTGAACCCCAAACCCTTCTTCTTCCTCTCAAATCTGTAACCCCCCTTTTACCCATCTTCCTCCTTCACAAGGTTTTACCCTTCTTCCCCATAAGGTTTGCTTCTGCCCTGCTTCTCTCTTCTTTCTATTGTTATTGTATGCTTATGTACATTATTTTTAAGTTTTATAGTTATAAATATTAGTTTGTATTTTTGTATTAGAGTAGTAGTTTGTTTTTTAACATATGATTGGTGAAGGGACTATGTTGTTAATGATTCGTATGGTATTATTTTAGGGGTGATGATTTTGAATAAGTGTGGGGTGTGTGTATAATCGATTTGGGGAAGTTGTTCTTGATTCCATTAGGTTATAAAGATGAATAACAAATGTTTTCCCACAATGTGTTTGGCAAGTTGCCTCAATGAAGGAGTTATAAGGAGATGTGTGACTTGGTTAGGGTGAATTCTGAGTAACCTCCCATAGTCACCATTTTAGGATCGTAATAATAGTCGTTTATCAATTTTGCAGGTATTATGAGTTCCTCGCGTAAGCGCCAGAACACTGGGGCCTCTATCAAGGGCACTAGCTCTTCTTCACGAGAAAGGGGCCAGTTTAGTTCGACAGATTTTGATAGCCCTAGGTTTGTCTCCAAAGCAGCGGAGATGTGATACAATCATAAGATAACAAAGAAATTATAACATGAAGTTCACATAGACAGGTTCGAACTGGGGCTAGATTGCCCTGATATGTTTAATCAGATGCTAGATTTGACACTCCCGAAGAATCCAATATTGAGCTTGTACGAGAATTTTTTGCCAACTTCCCTGAACATGAGAATGGGGTGGTGACTATAAGGAATCCTAGGGTCAGTTCTACTCCAAAGGCCATCCGACGGGCCTATCGCATCCCAGCCTTCACAGGTACGGATCATTACCTCCTCAACAGTCGGCCACCAGTTGATTGGGATAGACTTTTATGAGTCATTAGTATTCCGGGAAAACAAGCGAAATGGATTGCAAAACCAATGAATCTACACTCTCAGTCACTCTCTTGGTTGGCCAAGTGTTGGCTCAGCGTTATCAACATTCGGTTGTTGCCTTTCAGCAATACAACCGATGTAAATGGGCCACGGGTGACCATGATTTATTGCTTTATGACCCATCAAGGGTTTGATGTTACACAGGTTCTATCTGAGGAGATGTTCATTAGATCGCCGGAATTGGGAAAAGGCCATTATTTCCCATCACTTGTCACCTGTCTATGCCGCATGGCCAATGTCTCTGAGAGTGCTCGAACTGACGGAAAATTACCTTTGAAAACACCATTTTGAGCTAGCAAGATTGGCCAAGAGGGACATGCGTCCGTTTGTGATTCTGAGGACTCGTCTGATGAGTCTGAGTTAGAAAATGCTCATGATGATGAAGATGCTATCGAGGTCACTGCCCTCCTCGTGGGGACAAAGCAGGGTCCTCCTAGCCACGCCGTAGAACTCGCCTGGTTGATTTGGAGCGGCAGATGACAGGACTGCAAACATCTATCACTGACTTGAGCAATCGTGTTGATGTTATAGCGGATAGACACGTGAAATCTGAGAAGAAATTTATGAGATTGACTCTTTTTGTACAGTCGGTCTTTTGAGTAGAATCTGGAATGTGTTCAGCTAACATGGTTCGTTTTAAGATTTTGGTGTATGATTTTGAGGTTAAATAGGTTCACATTCGGCCAAAAGTTAATTGTATTTTCTACCTTATTTTTTGAGTTAATCCAGAATTTCAGAGCAAATATTTTTACTGTTTATTCAATCTTTCATTGTGTCCCAGTTTGAAACAAATTGTATTCATTTGGAGTTCGATGATTAATGTTTATTTCTTAATTCTGTTTTATGTTTTCAATGTGACATTCATGTATATGGCACGTACAGATTAATTTACTTAACTTTGTATGTCTTAAGCTATGTACTTTTTTAGGAATTCATTTATTTGAACTTTATTTTCTTCCTCTTTATTTTTTTACTAATGAAAAATCTTAATAATCATAATTTACTTTAGAACGTTGTTTGTTCTAACAAAGGGGTCATAAGTTTTGAGTTTTGGATGCGTATGTCGTAAACTTGATTGAATAGGATAGTAAAATATCTAAGGATGCTACGCAAGAGAACTTAGAAAGTGTTAGATGATATGGATTTAAGAAAGTGAGACTATGTGCTTCTTTATCGAACAAATGTTTGAAGCATAGTACATGTTGGAAATCATAATACGCTATCAAATAAAATTGCTTGTTAATCAATCCATAATTTACTATCTATGACCATGCTATTTACAAAATATTAAAGGTCCAAGCATGTCTGAAACAAGTGACATTGTGATACTTCTGGTGATGGCAGATGTATCATTATTGTTTTAATGATCACTTTAATTTAACTCTTCTTTTTCTGACCAGACGAAATAAAGCGAAGATACTGTGTGACATGGAAAAACATCCTAATTTGTGTTTAGTAAAAACATCACCCTGAGAATGAATGTAGAATATAATACAAGTTCACTACTTTCTAAGCTAAACCTTAAAGTTACAATGATACGCGACAGTTTTGTAAGCAATAACACCTAACTCACAAACAGTGAAAGTTGAACTAGGTAATATGTAAAGCTTATTTATTCTCACTTAAATCGTTAATGTTTCATTTATTGTGGCATATATGGTGCCTATTTAATTCTTACATGCTAAAGCAGAAGGACCACCTACTATTAACTTCTGTTGTGAACTTGAGTTGGTATCCTTTATTATCTAAATTCAAGAACACTAAAACGGTTATCATCTACTTTACCGGTAATTTTAAGGAGCTAGAAAGCATTTCTGTGTGCTCAACTATTCAGTGCACATACTCCGGAAGATAATCCTGTACTTTTTATATTGCTTGGTTTGATTCTTTTCTTATTGCTAGGTGCACCACACTTCTTTTATATAACAGATCTCTATAATATAGATATTGTAAAATGATCACACTGCTATTTATATCAAAATGATTTGCATGTTGTTAATAGTGTTCAATGTAAATATTATTTCTCCTCACACTCCTTTTCTTTTGTAACTGCGGGAAAAAGGTTATCGAGAGCAATTGCTTGATAAAAACTCTTGTAGTTATGTTGGATAGGTTTGTATATATATATTTGGCATTAAATTTGTATGGTTATTACTTGCGACTTATAAATTTCTAATCAGATATGTCCATATGAAAAGCGTGTGACAAATCAAATACTAATGAACCTTGTTTACTAAATTTGTTGATCAATAGATAAATTTATGGAGAGAGCATATGTTAATCTTTTTGTTAACATAAACCCTTAGCTTTTGGATAAAGCATCAGTTGTCAAACTAGGGTATGTGTAGTACTTATAGCCATAGTCAATAATGTTTGAAAATATATTTGAGCTGTATAGGTATATGTACAAGGCTCACATCCCGGTGAGACCAGAAGTGACATACTAACACGGAAGATAACAAGAAGTTTTATTGTGTGTCTCACACAACTTATATTAATTGTGTGAGGTTCTTTTTTCTCTCCCAAATTGTGTAGATCCCAAGTTTACTCTTCTGGGTCCACAAAACTGTGAAATAAACAAGATGCCTCATACAACTAATCCCAATTGTATGAGACACAACATAAATTTTTCCGAAAGATAATATTTGGATCTCAGGATTGTAAGTGTAAACTGCCAATATAATTTAGCATTCAAGAAAAACTGAAGAGATTCATATTTAAAGTCGTGTCCTTACTTAGCAAGGTGGACTTGCAATGTTGTCACTAGAAACTATTATCTCAAATCACAAATCATCAAAATGAATACCTAAAACTTATGTCTCAACTCCACAAATTGGTCATAGCAGAACTCACTTTTATGGAAGATTATCCACTGTTGTCATAAAGTGATGTAAGTGTTAACTTATTAGGTTTGGGCCCGGGCTCAGCACGGCCCCCTCCCAACTAGTAAGTAATAGAGCTTCCAGAGGAAGCACGACGATCATTCTCTTGAAATCATTCTATCGCTTTGTGTGAGGCGATTGTAAACGCGTGATTTTTGACCCTCACGAGATTTTTTTATATTTTTAGCGTAAAATATTTAGTTTAGTTTTAATATAGCTATTTTAGCTAAATTTGACTCTTTTACTTTATTTTTACCTCAAAATGAAAAATAACAAAAATATGGTTTTATTAATGTTTCGTAGTCATTTTAAACTTGAAAAATACAAAAATAGTACTTTATATTTTTTATCTTTTTATAAAAACGAAAATAATAAAAAAATAGTTTCATTAATATTTTGTAGTTATTTTAAACTTGAAAAATATAAAAATAGTACTTTATATTTTTATTTTTTTATAAAAACGAAAATAGTAAAAAATAGTTTCATTAATATTTTGTAGTTATTTTAAACTTGAAAAATATAAAAAATAGTTTTATTTTAATTATAAGTATTATAGTTATTTTGATTACCTAGGATTAATTAAATAACACCATTCTCGGTTCCGAGCGAAGAATAATATTCGGGTTCAAACTACCCGGTTTTATAATTTTCGGACCTAGCCCGTAATAATCCGAGTCCACTACACTAAGGGGACAATACATAATGGGATGTGGGAATAATAAGAAAAGGACAAAGGGAAAATGACAAAGAAAAAAAGACAAAAGGAAAAAAACAAAGGTAAAGGACAAAACTTGTATGGGTTTCATTTTAAAAAAAAAATAATAAAATAAAAAAATACAATACACATACTATACATATTCTTCTTTAAAAAGAAGAAGAGAGAACAGCAAGAGGATTCGGAAAAAAGAAAGAAAAAAAACGAGAAAGAAAGAAGAAGAAACAAAAGAAGAAAACAAAGGATTTGAAGAAACAAAAGAAGAAAACAAAGGATTCAAGAAACAAAAGAAGAAAACAAAGGATTCAAAAAACAAAAGAAGAAGAAAAAACGGCAGAAGAAGAAAAGCAAAGAAAGAAAACGAAACAGAAAGAAAACAAAACAGAAAGAAAAGAAAAGAAACGAAACAGAAAGAATAAAAACGACCAGCAACAGCCGCTGCGTTCTCCATCGCCAACCAGCAGCAACCATACGCACAGTCCAAGCCCGTCGCCCACTAGCGAACCACCAGCTCCCTCCGTCGATGTTCGTCGTCCGACGAGGTACAACTTCAGTTGAGGTCGTCATTTGATTCGAGTTCCGTCCGGAGAGGTCGAGGTTTGAGATCGTCATAAAAGGTTCGTTTTCTCGTTGTGTACGTTGAAAATATGCAGAAATAAAGGTGCATGTTCTTTTCCGATATTGTTCTTCTCGTTAATATTTTGGATCGTTTCGCATTTGATTTAGTTTCGTATGATTCGGATTATTTTTTGTATATATGATTCTGTTGAGCATGCAATTTCACAATTAATGGTGGTCCTGTAGTGTCGAAATTAGCTAATGAAAATAACTAATCCTTCACAGGCTCGCCAACTAGTTATGCTTCCGTTGTTTATGTAGTTGCTCGTCGTAGTCTTGAATTTGCTCACTTAGTTATCTACTCGTATGTTTACTCGAATTGGTTATAGTTGAGCATGATTTTGTCACCTTATCGAAATTGGTTCCTTATTCCTCAACCGAACGACGGAATTAGATTAAAGGAATCGGGGGTGTATTTCATGTGACCCGTCTCCAATTTTGAACAAGGTTAAATAAAGCGTGTCATGGACCACGGGCGCATTTCATGTAGCGTGGTTTGCAACATGTTCTAAATAATCTCGAATTAATTCTTAAATGAATATAGCGGAATGTAGTTCTCTTTTAAATCAGAATTAGAGGTGTGCCTCGCCTAACAAAATTATACAAATTGCGGGGCCCTCATAAATGTATATATATAAAAATACTTAGACTTCGGGATCAACCGTATAGCGAATTTTACGGTGTTCTCCAAAGATAATAAATGCGTAGTTGCTTTAATCACGTATTCTAATACTACCTTCTCAAATACGGGTGCACATTTATGTGACCCAAATCTAAATCTCAACGAAGTCGAAACGTGTCAAAAGTCACGGGTGCACTGGTGCAACGTGGTTCGAGATACGTTTCCGCTGCGTTGTAATTCATTAAAAACAATAAACAATAAAAGGGTAATGAGCCCTTAAACAATAAGCGAGACGAGCCTCGCTAAAATAACACGCAAATTGCGGGGCCCTCAACAGGCGATTATTACGAAAAATGTTTAGATTCCGGGATGTGTTGTTTAGCGTATTCCACGGCCTTTCCCGAACACAAAACGCGTTAGTATCTTTAGGCGCGTATTTAATAATCTTATCTCCTTAAACTCGAGTGCACATTTATGTGACTCAAATCCAAATCTCAACGGAGTCAAAATGTGTTGACAACCACGGGTGCACTGGTGCGACGTGGTTCGAGATACATTTTCACAACGTTGCAATTCTTTGTTAAAATAATAATAATAATAATTCTTATAATAATAATAATAATAATCAAAAGCGGTTAAAAGTTAAAATTTGCACAGAGGTTAAAGCACATTATAAAATCAGATAAAGAGGCCAAATACGATGATTGAGCGACCGTGCTAGAACCACGGAACCCGGGAATGGCTAACACCTTCTCTCGGGTTAACAGAATTCCTTATCCGGATTTCTGGTTCGCGGACCGTAATATAGAGTCAAACCTTTCCTCGATTCGGGATTCGAACCGGTGACTTGGGACACCATAAATTTCCCAAGTGGCGACTCTGAATCTCTTAGTAAATGAATCCCATGTCGATTGTCCTTTAATTGGAGAAACTCCTTTACCAAGCCCTTCGCGGGGTGCGGTAGCGCCGAAAGGAGGTGTGACAGCTCTGGCGACTCTGCTGGGGAACACTAACCCAGAACTCCGGTTCAGGGTTTAATAATTCGAGCTCAGTTAAATTGTTGTTTTTGTCTATATCTGATTTTATTATATGTTTAATTAATGTGCTATATGTCTACCGCTTTGATACTAGTTGCACTGTATATACAAACTGCTATATGTTTACCGCTTTGATATTATCTGAACTGTACATATAAACTTGCCGAAACCCTTCTTTCCTCACCCCCGGGGATGTGCTCACTGGTTGAGACTCCCTATTCTATTAGTGTCATACCCCGAAATAAGAAAGAGGTTCGGAAAGTTTCTAAGCCGGTTGGCCTTTTGGTTCCTGGAAGGGAGCTCCTTCCTCAACCCGAGTTGTCCGCTTGGGTACACAGTCTAGAACACATACCCAAGTTTTGAACTTAGAATAACGTGACTTCATGCCGGATCCCTAGTAGGAACGCTTATTTGCATCATGTTGCATTTGACTTAGGGGACTCAACACAGGGGTTGGGTCCTTCTAGGACAGGTGACCCGGTAATCAAAGACCGAGCATATTATATGTTACATTTATTTGTCCTGTATTATTATGCTGATTGGTTAAATTCCTAAAAACAAAAGGAGAGAAATCTGGAACGGAAAAGTATTGGAATATTGACAAAACTCAGTCGAAAATTTGAAAAGAAAAGTTTAATAATTTTGTTGAAATAATTGGTCATAAAATAACCTGACCGAACTACGCTGGTTTGATTCTCACATGGTGTGAGATACGTAGGCAACCTTCATCGGGTCCAACCACACCTTTCAAAAAATCAAAAAAAAAATGTGTGTTTAATTTTGTCAATAAAATCAAAGTGATGCCATTTTGAAAAATAGCCGAATGTTCCGAAAGGACGCCAGAAGGCTGTTTTTGCAAAAATAGCCACTTTGAATCATTGTAAATAATTTTTGGGCACAACCTTAAAATATTTCCTCGCGGAAAATTTGAAAGGTCGTAGCCGCAAAATCAAGTTTGGGTTACCACGCCTTTCAAAAAATCAAAAAAAAAATTGTGTTTTTAATTTTGTCAATAAAATCAAAGTGATACCGTTTGCAAAAATAGCCGAATATTCCGAAAGGACGCCGGAAGGCTGTTTTTGCAAAAAAAAAATAGCCGCTTTGAGTCATTTTAGATAATTTACGAGCATAGCCTTGAAATATTCCTTGTGGAAATGTTGCAAGGCCATAGCCGCAAAATCAAGTTCGGGTTCACATCCCTTTTGCAAAAATAACCAAAAAAAAATGTGTCAAATTTTTGATTTTTATTATAAATAAATCGGGTGATGCTATTCTTGTTTAAAAATAAGCCAAATATTCCCCAAAAGGACGCCAGAAGGCTATTTTTGCAAGAATAGCCACTTTGAGTCTTTGTAAATAATTTTTGGGCACAGCCTTGAAATATTCCCTCGTGGAAATATTGAAAGGCCGTATCCGCAAAATTAAGTTTGAGCCATCACTCAACTTTGCAAAAAAAAAAAATTAAATAAATAAAAATAAAAATAAAACAATATATGGTTTTGCTTAAATGGCCACATTTGGCATTTAAACTTTCTCAGTCTTATGTTGGCCTGTGTCGGAGCTGAACGATGCCCCATGGTCCCTAAGATGAAAAATTTTGAATTTGTAGTCTCTTAAATAAAATTTTGCAAAAAGAGCCACTTTGTCTAAATAAGCCATTACATGGCCAATTTATGAAAAAATAGTTTTGTGTTGGTTTATGGTGATGCCGAACGATGCCCCATGAGCCACAGGATAAAAAAAAATTCAAGTTTTATCTTTCTTAAATAAATTTTGCAAAAATAGCCATTTTGTCAAATAAGCCATTATGTGGCCAATTTTGTAGAAATAGTCATAAGTGACACCAAAAATATTCTTATTCTTGTAGAAATCTCCTACACAAGTTTGTAGTTGGAGTCGGCTTGTACAATGTTTATTCAAAAAAAATAATCAAATAAACATCTCTTTATTTCTTGCATTAATCTGCAAGAACTACGCTCGGTCTGATTCATGCGGGGTCATGATACGTAGGCAATCCACATAGGATTCGACCATATCCATAGCCGAAAGAAAAAAAAAATGAAAAACTACAAAAAGAAAAAAAAAGAAAAAGAGAAAAATAGAAAAAAAAAAATTTAGAAAATAAAGGAAGGTTTAGGAAGCACATATATGAGAAGCTGGAACGACACATGTAACTGAAGCAAATACGTAATATAGAAAGGTTTAACTGCCTAGGTTCATTGCATCCTTAATGCACGTTTACCTGTTTGTCCAATGCCCTAACGCTAACGTAATGTCTTCACTTTATTGTGTTCAGTTTCGGAAAGGTGGTTGGTTGTGGTTCTAAAATAACTCTTCCCTGTAACACAAAGTCAGAGGACAATGGCAGAGGATCTCAAGACTGAGTGGGTTGATACCGATACCCGACAACAGCTGGTTGAACGGAACCACGGGTTAGTAGAAGAAGTCAAAATATTGAGACAACATGTGGCCGACATGTATCGGGCATGGATGGATGGAAAAACACCACCCCCGCCACCACCTAGCTTCCTAGACTTTGTCCTTACCCGTACAATGAACCTGATACCAGATGATCCCCCACACCCTCCATATATACCCGTCTATCACAATTTTTCCAGCCGCTCAATTAGCTCAACTACTCGTCCCCCAGCTATGTTTTCACAACGCTACTCCCGTCCCCAACACCACTACTCTCCCCTTGACACCCAAAATCGAACTTCACCTTCCAGGTACCCAGCTCCACAAAAAGCCTACCAACCCCCACGAACATATCGGAAACCCCATGGGTCAGGTTTCAGGGCCAAATAAGGCGTTTAGGGAGGAGAGGTTGCTGAAGCGAGAAAAGGCTCTTACCCCTATCGGAGAATCCTATGCAAGTCTGTTTGAAAGGTTAAAGCATGTCGGCCTGATTACACCGCTCCCCGGATATACTCCCGACCCACGTGCAAGAAGTTTCGATCCTACTGCACGATGTGCATACCATTCCAATGTCAGAGGGCACGATATTGAGAGTTGTCGTACCTTGAAAAAGGAAATAGAAAGAATGATTCAAAAAGGGTGGTTGATTGTGATCAATGACGATGACAGAGAGCACACGAATCCTCTGGGGGGTGTATTGACTGAAGCTAAAAATGTTGAAGCAGATGGCAGCCTCGGCAATATTGATGCAGAACTTAGTGGCTAAAGCGTCGTGCTTGGTAATTGGGAAGACACTCCATCTTTTGGTCAGCTAGATGGAGCTTTGGTGGTTCATTTTTGTTGTCATTTCTGTTGTCCGAGTTATTTTCAGGGTTGTCTTGTGGTCAAACCCTTTTGTCCTAGCA
>JASVEL010009153.1:0-56829 GCA_032618575.1 Nicotiana noctiflora | reverse complement strand
TTGCACCAGTCATTCCTCCAGTTGCACCAGCTCCAGAGCATATGGTTCAGGCTATGCCCGACGACGAGCAGCGTCGTCTTGAGAGATTTGGTAGACTTCAGCCACCCCATTTTAGTGGCGTTGAGGGCGAGGATGCCCAGGGTTTCTTGGATAAGTGTCAGATGATGCTGCGTACGGCTGGTATTCTTGAGTCAAGCAGAGTTTCATTTACTACCTTTCAGTTCACTGGACCCACATTTGATTGGTGGGAGGAGTTTGAGAGGCGTAGGCCTGCAGGAGCAGCACCTCTCACATGGCAGCAGTTCTCTACTCTCTTCCTAGAGAAGTATGTACCTCGGTCTCGTCGTGAGGAGCTACGTCGCCAGTTTGAGTGGTTGGTTCAGGGCGACATGTCTGTGACCCAATATGAGCTTAGATTCACACAGTTGGCTAGGCATGCCACATGGATGATCCCTACTAATAGGGAGAGGATCAGGAGGTTCATTGATGGCCTCAACTACTCTATCCGCATTCTTATGACCAGAGAGCGAGTTCTGTCATCATATTTTGAGCGAGGTTGTTGATATGGCACGCTCCATTGAGGCGGATCGTCGCCGAGAGAGAGAAGAGCGGGAGGCCGAGAGGCCTCGTGGTTCGGGCAGTTTCAGTGGTGCTCCATCTAGAGGGCATTCCCAGCAGAGCAGAGGTCGCTCATCTAGACCTTCTCATTCAGGCCGCCCAGAGCAGAGCGGAGGTTCTTATGGTCGTGGTCGACAGGGGTTTCAGCAGGGTCAGTCATCGCTTAGTGCCCTTCCAGCCCAGGGTGCAGCACCTACTTCTTCAGCCCAGGGTTCTTCTGCGGCGAGGGGTTCCCTTCAGTCCCCTTCTCCAGCACCAGGCGCATGTTATGAGTGTGGTGAGTTTGGCCACATGAGGAGACAGTGCCCTCGACTCCGTAGGGACAGGACTCAGCAGAGGGACCAGCCCTCCTCTTCAGCACCATCTCATTCTAGTAGAGGTGGAGGTCAGTCTTCTCGTGGTCGCCCTAGGGGCGAGGAGAGATCTGGTGGAGGCCAGGCACGGTTCTATGCACTTCACGACAGGCGTGATGCAGTTGCCTCCGATGCGGTGATTACATGTATCATTTTTGTCTGTCACAGAGATGCCTCTGTTCTATTTGATCCAGGGTCCACATATTCTTACGTGTCCTCTTATTTTGCACATCATTTGGTTGCGACTCGTGGTATTCTTGATTTACCTATTCATGTATCCACCCCAGTGGGTGATACGATTGTTGTGGATCATGTCTATAGATCCTGTGTTATATCTATTGGGGGTCTGGAGACCCAGGCAGATTTGTTATTGTTGGGAATGGTGGACTTTGATGTTATATTGGGTATGGACTGGTTGTCTCCGTATCATGCTATATTGGACTGTCATGCTAAGACGATTACGTTGGCCATTCCTGGTATTTCTCAGATTGAGTGGCGGGGTTCGACCGATTTCGTCCCTAGCCGTGTTATTTCGTTCTTAAAAGCTCAGAAGATGGTTGAAAAAGGGTGTTTATCGTACTTAGCTTTTGTGAGAGATGTGGGAGCCTAGCATTGATTCTGTACCTGTTGTGAGGGAATTTCCAGATGTATTCCCCTCAAACCTGCCGAGCATGCCGCCGGACAGGGATATTGATTTTGGCATTGACTTGGTGCCGGGCACTCATCCCATATCCATTCCTCCTTATCGGATGGCACCAGCTGAGTTGAAAGAACTAAAAGAGCAGCTTCAAGAGCTTCTGGATAAGGGTTTCATCTGCCCTAGTGTGTCCCCGTGAGGTGCGCCGGTATTATTTGTTAAAAAGAAAGATGGTTCCATGCGAATGTGTATTGATTATAGGCAATTGAACAAAGTGACGGTGAAGAACAAGTACCCTCTACCGCGCATAGATGATTTGTTTGATCAGTTACAGGGTGCGAGGGTGTTTTCTAAGATCGATCTTCGTTCGAGCTATCATCAGTTGAAGATCAGAGACTCAGATATTATGAAGACTGCATTCAGGACCCGATATGGTCATTATGAGTTTCTTGTGATGTCGTTTGGGCTGACCAATGCCCCAGCAACATTTATGCATCTGATGAACAGTGTGTTCAGGCCTTATTTGGATTCATTTGTGATTGTGTTCATTGATGACATTCTAGTCTACTCCCGTAGTCAGGAGGAGCATGCTCAACATTTGAGTATTGTGTTGCAGAGATTGAGGGAGGAGAAGCTATATGCTAAATTCTCCAAGTGCGAGTTTTGGCTCGAGTCCGTAGCATTTCTAGGACATGTGGTGTCTCGTGATGGTATTCGGGTTGATCCTAAGAAGATAGAGGCGGTGCAGAGTTGGCCTAGACCGTCCTCAGCTACAGCGATCAGGAGTTTTCTTGGTTTGGCGGGATATTATCGTCGGTTTGTTCAGGGATTTTCATCCATTGCTTCTTCATTGACTAAATTGACCCAGAAGGGTGCACCATTCGTGTAGTCGGATGAGTGCGAGGAGAGCTTTCAGAAGCTCAAGACAGCTTTGACCACAGCTCCGGTGTTAGTATTGCCATCGGCTTCAGGTTCATATACCGTTTATTGTGATGCCTCGAGAGTGAGGATAGGTTGTGTGTTGATGCAGGAAGGTAAGGTGATTGCTTATGCTTCTCGGCAGTTGAAGCCATATGAGAAGAACTATCCCGTTCATGATTTGGAGCTAGCCGCCATTGTTCATGCATTGAAGATTTGGAGGCACTATTTGTATGGTGTGTCTTGTGAGGTGTATACCGACCATCGTAGTCTCCAGCACTTGTTCAAACAGAAAGACCTTAATTTGAGACAGCGGAGATGGCTTGAGTTGTTGAAGGATTATGACATTACTATATTATATCATCCGGGGAAGGCCAATGTGGTGGCCGATGCTTTGAGCCGGAAGGCGGTCAGTATGGGGAGCTTGGCATATATTCCAGCTGAGGAGAGGCCATTTGCTTATGATGTTCAGGTGCTAGCCAATCGGCTAGTGAGGTTAGATATTTCGGAGCCCAGCAGGGTATTGGCTTGTGTTGTATCTCGGTCATCTCTATATGATCGTATTCGTGAGCGCCAGTATGATGATCCACATTTGGCTGTCCTGAGGGACAGAGTTCGGCATGATGATGCTAGAGATGTCACCATTGATAGTGACGGCGTATTGAGGATGCAGGGCCGGATATGTGTGCCCAATGTTGATGGCCTTCGTGAGTTGATTCTGGAAGAGGCCCATAGCTCGCGGTATTCTATCCATCCGGGAGCCGCGAAGATGTATCAAGATTTGAAACAGCACTATTGGTGGAGAAAGATGAAAATGGACATTGTCGGACATGTATCACGGTGCCTCAACTGTCAGCAGGTTAAGTACGTGCATCAGAGGCCCGGTGGTGTGTTTCAGCGCATTGATATTCCTGAGTGGAAATGGGAAAGGATCACCATGGACTTTGTTACTGGACTCCCTCGGACGGCGAGGAAGTTTGATTATGTATGGGTGATTGTGGATAGACTGACCAAGTCAGCTCACTTCATTCCAGTTAGTACTACCTACTCATCGGAGCGGTTGGCAACGATTTTTATTCGAGAGATTGTTCGGTTGCATGGAGTCCCAGTGTCTATCATATCCGACAGGGGTACTCAGTTCACTTCTCAGTTTTGGAGAGCATTTCGGCGAGAGATGGGTACGCGGGTTGAGTTGAGTACTGCATTTCACCCCCAAACAGATGGGCATTCTGAGCGTACTATTCAGATTCCGGAGGATATGTTGCGAGCATGTGTGATTGACTTTGGTGGTTCGTGGGACGAGTTCCTACCACTTGCCGAGTTTGCCTACAACAACAGTTATCGGTCGAGTATTCGGATGGCCCCGTATGAGGCATTATATGGCGGGCGGTGTAGATCCCCCGTGGGATGGTTTGAGCTCTGGAGAGGTTAGATTGATAGGGACCGAGTTAGTCCGGGATGCTCCGGATAGAGAAAAGTTGATCCGGGAGAGGCTTCGTACAGCACGGTCTCGTCGGCAGAGTTATGCGGACCGTAGAGTTCGAGAGTTGTCTTTCATGGTTGGTGACGAGTATTGTTGAAGGTTTCACCTATGAAGGGTGTCATGAGGTTTGGGAAGAAAGGAAAGTTGAGTCCTAGGTACATTGGTCCTTTTGAGAAACTTAAGAGGGTTGGAGAGGTGGCATATGAGTTAGCCTTGCCGCCCAGCTTATCCAGCGTCCATCCAGTATTCCATGTGTCTATGCTCCGGAAGTACATTGGAGATCCGTCTCATGTATTAGACTTCAGTACCATTCGGCTTGATGGTGATCTATCCTATGATGTGGAGCCTATTGCTATTTTGGGTCGTTAGGTGAGAAAATTGAGGTCCAAGGAGATTTCATCAGTTAAGGTTCAGTGGAGAGGTCGACCCGTGGAGGAGGCCACTTGGGAGATCGAGCGGGAGATGCGGAGCAGATATCCTCACTTGTTTGAGACTTCGGGTATGTTTCTTGACCCGCTCGAGGATGAGCGTTTGCTTAAGAGGGGGAGAATGTGACGACCCAGCTTGTCGTCACAGAAATTACCACCCCGTTATGTTGTAAATACATGTTTTATGCTTTTATATCAGTGCTAGAGTCTATCGGGTGATTTAGGAGTGATTTGGATTGAAAATGAGGCATATAGCCTTTTTGAAGGAAACTTGAATAAGGAAAGTCAACTCGGAGTTGACTATTTAGTTAGAGGGCTCGGAATCGGATTCTGATGATTTGGTTAGTTCCGGGAGGTGATTTGTGACTTAGGGGAACGATCGGAATTGAATTTGGAGGCCCGGTGTAGAAATATGCTTGAATTGGCTAAGGTTGAATTTTGGCAAAATCCGAACGGTAGGTGAGATTTTGATCCGGGAGTCGGAATGGAATTCCGACAGTTGCAGTAGCTTCGTTAGGTGATTTTGGATGTGCCTGCAAAATTTCAGGTCATTCGGGCGTCGTTTGATCGGGTTTTTGATCGAATGTGTAATTCGGAAAGTTTTATGAAATTTAGGCTTGAATCCGTGGGTAATTGGTGATTTTGATGTTTAGGATGGTATTTTTATGATTGGAACAAGTTCGTATCGTGTTTTGGGGTATGTTGGTGGTTTTCGTTGGGGTCCGGGGGCCTCGGGGTGAATCCGGACCATTATCCGGCACTTTGAAGCAAGAAAAGGTCTGCTGAAATCTGCAGATCATTGGGCAAACTTTTAGCCTTTGCGTTCGCGAGGGCTATGCCGCGTTCGCGTAGGCTGGGATCAGGTGACTATCGCGTTCGTGAGGGTTGGTGTCGCGTTCGCGTAAGAGGAAGCTGGGAAGCATCGCGTTCACGATGGTCTGGGCGGCGTTCGCGTATAAGGAATTCGCAAGGCATCGCGAACGTGTGAGGTATGTCGCGTTCGCGTAGAGGAAAAGTCCGGGCTGGGGAGAATGGTCTTCGCGGACGCGTGACGGTGTGTCGCGTTCGCGATGAAGGACTGGAATAAGGCAACGCGTTCGCGTGAGAGGCGTCGCGAACGCGATGTAGAGATTTGACTGGCAGTGAGTTTAAGTTCAGAACAGAACCAGTCACGGGTTTAATACCCAAAACCTCCATTTTTGAGTTCCAAGAGAAGAAATTGACGGGAGATTGCTGGGAAATCATCGGGGATTCGTTGGAGGTAAGTTTTGTGGCTTAATTACATCATTTTAACATGAAATCCTTGGTTAAATCCCTGTAAATGAAAGATTAAAGGTGGGTTTGAGCCCTAGGCCTAAATTGAAGAAAAACACCGATTTGAGTGGGCAAATGGAGTCCGATTTTGGTAAATTTTACATGCCTAGACTCGTATCGAGATGAGGGTTCCGAATATGTGACTTTTGTAATTTTTCGACAAGCGTACCGAAAGTCGGGTTTTGACAACTTTGGGAATTTTGATGTAAATTGAGTTATATTGATTGGGTGTCGTCCTATTGGCCTAATTTGTTGTGTTTCTAATGTATTTGATCAGATTCTACGCGTGCGGAGCTTGATTCTCGTGGCAAGGGCATTGCGGAGTAGTCGTTGCGCCGTATTGAGGTGAGTAATAGATGTGGGTGATGACCAGCGGGTTCGAAACCCCGATATACCACTTTGTGACGCTGTATAGCGGCGAGACACGTACTCTCTTGTGAGTGCGGGGTCGATTGTGATTGGGTACTATGGCTTAGTCCGACTTGTTGATACTGTATTATGATATTAGGCTGTTCTTGAGCCGTCGAACCTCCTTCTCGGATGGTTGCATATTATATATTGTGATAATGGCCACTCTTGAGCCGGAGGAACCCCCTTCTTGGGCGGTTGAGTATACTTGTGGGCCGTGAGCCGGTTATTGGATCCCGCGAGGATCGTTATCATTGTCTTATCATATTGACATGTTAGTTACTACCAGTCCGTAGCTATTTCTGTTATCATGCTATTTCCAATCTCTGGAACTTGGTATTATTGTTTTCCAACTGAAAAATGATAAAAAGGTTTTCAAAACTACTCTTAAGCCTGTGAGGCTGTATTTGCATATTAGCTGACTGGTAGTGGATCGGGCTGCGCGCCGTAGCGGTACATATGTTGGATCGGACTGCACGCCGCAGTGATATTGTGCTTGGGCTGTAGGAGCCCCTCCGGAGTCTGAACCCCCACGGTGAGCACGGGTACCCAAATTGGATCGGGCTACGCGCCGTAGCGGTCATATCATGCATTGCATTGCATTTAGCTACATCTCCTAGCTGTTATACTGTTTTGCTGGTACTTATTGGTACAGGTACAGTTGATATTGATTCTGTGACAGGGTATTCGATTACAGCTTTACATAGTGCTTTATTGCGGATTTCTTATCTGCGCTGTCTTACCTTTGTTTAGTACCACTGAGTCTGGCAGTACTCATTTTACTCCCTGCACCTTGTGTGCAGATCCAGGTACCTCTCAGCAGTGATCCAGTAGCTGTGCGAGGCGACGTCTGTGGGATATACGAGGTAGCTGCAGAGTCCGCAGGACCCGATATTCCTTCTTACTGTTTGATTTTGTATCGACATTGCTTTCCGTACTTGGTATCTTGTAAACCTTATACACTCATGTTCAGTAGAGGCTCATGACTCTTGACCCTTCGGTCTATGGGAGTTGATGTATTATGGGACTTGGTTCCCCATTTTCGTTATATGTATCATTGTTGCTTCATAAATTAATATGCTTAAATGGGTTAAAGAGAGCTTCTAGCTCCGTTGTTAATATTGATTGGTCGGGCTGGCTTAGCAATGTGCTGGGCGCCATCACGACCGGATTCGGGGTCGTGACAACAGATTTCCTAATGCTCTACAGATCGGCACAAGGCCCCAAACATGGCTATTAGCCCAATTGTATAGTTATAATCGCATTAACAGTCATAAAACACAGTATTCTATTAGCCGGGAAGGACCAAGTCCGAACCCTCAATCACAATGTCACTACGCCCGTCAGAGAACGCGTGTCTCATCTCAATATAGCACTGTGAAGTGCTAGTACGGGGTTTCAAACCATCAGTACATTGTTTACTACTACCACTCACCTCGAACCGGTAGAAGCTTCAATCCGCCTTGCGCTTGCCTCGCAATTCAATCTCCTCGGATGCCAAATCTGCTCAAAATCATAGAGAATGCATCAATATGTCCTAATTTCACGCAAACCATTCGAAATAACGTAAATTGTATCAAACCCACAAAGTTGTCAAAACCCGACTTTTGGCGTGCTTCTCGAAAAATTATAAAAGTTACATATCCGTAACCCTCGTCTCAATACGAGTCTAGGCATATCAAATTTACCAAATTCGGACTCCATTTGCCTGCTCAAATCGGTATTCTTCTACAATTTTTGGCCTAGGGCTAAACCCACATTAAATCCTCCATTTTCATAGAAATAATCCATGATTTCATGATAAAAGCGTGTAATTAAACCACGAAACTTACCTCCGACAATATCCCGATGATCTCCCAGCTATTTCCCTTCACTTCCTCTCTCTAGGCTTCAGAAATAGGGGTTTATGAAATGAAACCCGTAATGAAATGTTTCTGGACTTAAACTCACTGCCAGGCATTTTTACCCTACGCGATCGCAGCCCTTGGCTCGCGATCGCGATGCACAAAAAACCTGGGCTTCCAGCTTTCCTCTACGCGATCGCGTGGACCTGGACGCGATCGCAGTGCTCAACCCAGCGACCCTACGCGATCGCATCAAAAGGATCGCGATCGCACTGCTTAAGAACACGACCTTACGCGATCGCATCGACAGACTCGCGATCGCGATGAACAAATACTCAACCTCACGCGATAGCATCACTCCTCCTGCGATCGCGAAGAACAATCTCCCAGCCTCATCTCGATACACTACGCGATCGTGTGGCAATGGCCGCAATCGCAGAGAACAAATAACCTGAAATTTTATTGCAGCAAATCCAGCAGCCCCTTTTTGGCTCAAAATGGTCCGTTTGGACCCCCGAGTTCATCCCGGGGCCCCCGGGACCCCAACGAAAACCACCAACATACTCCAAAACACGATACGAACTTGTTCCAATCATAAAAACATCATCCTAAACATCAAAATCACCAATTACACACGGATTCAAGCCTAAGTTTCTTCAAAACTTCCGAAACTAACACTCGATCAAAAACCTGACCAAACGACGTCCGAATGACCTGAAATTTTGCAGGCACATCCAAAATCACACAACGGAGCTACCGCAACTGTCGGAATGGAATTCCGACTCTCGGATCAAAATCTCACCTATCGATCGGATATCGCCAAAATTCAACTTTGGCCAATTCAAGCCTAAAACTACACCGGACCTCCAAATTCACTTCCGATCGCTCTCCTAGCTCACAAATGACCTCCCGGAGCTGACCGAATCATCAGAATTTGATTCTGAGCTCTCTAACTCACAAGTCAACGTTCAATTGACTTTTCCCAACTATTCCTTTTTCTAAGAGATGTTTTGTCTCATTTCCAACTAAACTCAACCCGAATTGACTCAAACTCGCCAAACATGCATATTGAAACATTAACAAGCATTTAACGGGGATAACGAGGTGATAAATCACATGATGACGGGCCGGGTCATCACAAGTTGATATCTACTCTCCGTCATATGTGTATACTGTACTTAATAGTCCATAACTTGTCAAGACCCCAAATTCGGTCGTGATGGCGCCCAACACACTGCTAGGCCAGCCTGAACAATCAACAGTAATCATAGAGCTATGAGCTCGCCTTATCCCATTTAAGCATATCAATTGTAAAGTAACAGTGATGTATATATCGAAACAGGGAACCAAGTCCCAACGCATATCAACTCCCATAGACCGAAGGGTCGAGAGTCATGAGCCTCTACAGAGTATACAAAGTGTAAATAGTGAATATAACTGTGCACAAGTGTGGGATGATCGGAACAAAAATACAGACAAACTGGAGAATCAGGTCCTGCGAACACTGGCAGCTACCTCGACTGTCCAAAAGCACTCCCGAGCCGCAATAGAATCAGCTCTGCTGTGATGTACCTGGATCTGCACACAAGGTGCAGGGAGTCGGGTGTGAGTACTTCCAACTCAGCGGTAATAAAAGTAAATAATGCTGAAGGGAAGAAAACCACGATAGGCACTATCTCATGCTACACAATACATAACTATCTTTTTATCCCTTTCTAGCATATGTGAATAGATTATTAGAAATCTCAATTTTTAGCTACTTTCTTTCATGATAATATACCAATACCTGGATACAATCTCAAGCGGTGCAAGTCCGCACTCAAATCAGCCTCTCGGGCTCAACACTCCTTATCAATTTACACCAGGAGATCTGGTCAATAAGGCAACTAATGCATGTGTGCCAATAATGTATGAGTGCTAAATGTTATGCCACGTAGTACACGTAAACCAATGTATGTATGCCATGCAATGCATATGACCGCTACGGCGTGTAGCCCGATCCAATTTGGGTACCCGTGCTCACTGCGGGGGTTCAGACTCCGGAGGGGCTCCTACAGCCCAAGCACAATAATAATATCACACCTGCTGCGGCGCGCAGCCCGATCCGTATACCACTGCGGCGTGCAGTCCGATCCATGCATGTGTATGCATATGCTCACATAAATTGTCGTGCCCTAACATATGGCCCTCGGCCCCAATCAGTCTAACAAATAATCAAGAAAGCCCTACGGGCAACAATATCATGTTAGCTCACAGCTAAAAAATGTTATTAAGACCTTGTTCAAGTTTTTCATAACCTTATAAAAATGCTGAATAGCAAAATACCATTTTTAAACCTTAAATTTAGATAAAAATATGCACAGTGTTATCAAGACAATGATACCAATCCCTGAAGGATCCAAATAATCGGCACGAAGCCCAAGCATGATAATTAGTCAAATTCATTTTAACAATTAGGTGTTATTATTTATTACGCGGGACGGACCAAGTAACAATCCCTAATGGTGCTCTACCCCACGCCCGTTATCCGGCGTGCAAGTCACCTCGACACAGCACTAAGATGTGCAAGTCCGGGGTTTACTAACCCTCGGGACATCATTTACAAGTATTACCCACCTCGAACCGATGAAAGCTCATGCCCGCGATGCCTTAGCTCCTCGAACCGGCATCCACGCACGTCAAAACTAGCACAAATCAGCACAAATATATCAAAAATAGGCTAATGGAACATCACCCAATCGAAAGAACTCGAAAAATATCAGAAATCACGAAATTTGCAAAACCCGAGCCCCGGGCCCACATCTCGAAAAATTTCAAAACTCATATTTCCAGAACCCTCGTCTCGCAACGAGTCCATACATATAAAATTTACCAAAATCGGAGTTCGATTGGCCTTTCAAAACCCAAATTTTCGTTTTCAATATCTAGGCCACAATCCTTCACAATTTCTACCCAAATTCATGAAGATTGATGTTAATTCTACCATAAAATGATGTTTTTGAGTCAAGAAACTTACCTCCGATGAATACCCAATGATTTCCCAGCGTTTTCCCGTGATTTCTTCTCTCTAGGGCTCAAAATTATGTTTTTGGGTATATGAACCCGTGAGCCCTCTATTCTGCAATTAAACTCACTGCCTGGGAATTTAACTCTACGAGTTCGCGATGTCTCTCACGCGAACGCGATGGACTGTTCGATTACTTCATCGCGAACGCGACGCCCTGTCACGCGTCCGCGAAGTTCATTTTCCCCAGCCGCTGGATTTCTTCTACGCGAACGCGTCTCCCTTTCACGCGATCGCGATGGTCTAGTTACTAACTGTGTTGATAATTGATTAGATTTTTGATTCATTGCTGGTTAAATGCTAAGTTATAATTTTCTTTAGCTAACGTTTTTAGTAACAATAATTTTTCTATATTTTTATTTAATGACTTTATGTGTCTGATTTTTTTAGTTTGCATATAATTATCTAAATCATTTTTCATATTTTGTTCGGTTTTACTTATTTCAAGCATAGTTTCTGTCCAATAACTTAAATATTCGTAATTTACCATATTTTAGTCTGTTTCAGGTCCTGTGTCCCATGTATTTGTATAGTCATAATTATATATTCTTTCTAGTTCGTCATTATTATAGGCTTCTTCTAGTTCTTCTAGTTCTTCGTTCCATTCTGGTTAATTATTTCTGTTAAAACTAGATTTTCATATTCTTGAATTTTATTCCATATATTTTTTCTTATTTCGGGTTCGGTTATTTTTCTAAGTACATAAAAGATTAATATCTTATAATTATCTGCCATTTCATCTAGTAGGTATGTTATTATTATTTTATGTATTGCTAATGTTCTTATGGTATTCCTTCTAATATTCTTACTTTACTATCATATTCATCATATAATAATAAGATATAAGAAACAATTTTTTGGTCACTACCATGGCCCTTTGCTCTAATCATTTACCCTAGCAATGTCCTCAACTGCGGTACTTCCCTAAACGGCATCTCCTCGCCTCACCGGTTTCCCATTAGGAGTGACTTATCCTAGGTTACTACTTAAAGCATACTTCCATGGCAAACTTACTCAAATTATCTTTTATAACATTACTATAACATGATGAAAACTATAGTATTATAAGACGATTATCAGGAATATAAGAATTTAGCTAGACATAATCATAAATGATTTTACCTGACTTTGTATTTCCTTCGACATAATTTGTTGAATCTTATAGCTTATTTGAGAGAGTTTTTGAAAAGAGAATTTTTATTTCTGATAATATTTCGAATTCTGAGGATATCTTTCTTCTATCTACTTACTTCTTTATATAGAGAAGTAAGGTGACTCTTACTATTCACATTTGACTCTTACTATTCACATCTGACTCTTACTATTCATTTCTGACTCTTACTATTCATTGGCCTTTACTATTCATTGGCCTTTACTATTCATGAATAGTAACTTAACTCTTACTATTTACGACTACGACTTCTACGACTCTGACATTTTTACATAAAAACAAAGAACTTTACATAAAGAAAAGTAAATATTTCTTCTACATTATTATCCGCTTTGTCTTCTTTCTCTTTATTTCTCTTTCTCCTTTATCTTCTTCTTTGTATCTTGTCGGCCGCTTTGTCTTCTTTTGATCATTTCTTCTTTATGTCTCTTTCTTCTTTTTCTTTACGACTTTCTTGTCTTTTGAGTTATCTTCCACTATCTTCTTCAATTATTCTAACTGGACTTCTGGAATTACATTATCTTCTCCGTGACATTTTGAACATAAATGGTCTGGATATTTTTGACTGATTATTCTGCAGTATCTTGCTAATAAATCTTCTGAGATAAATTCTTTCCTTAATGCTCTGGTTGTAGGTTGTCTTTCTGGATTTAGTAGAGACATAATCCATTTTTGGATTTCTTCGATATCTGATTGTCGTTGTTCCTTTGAATTTGAATATATTAATAATTGGTCTCTTGAATAATAACTCCAAATAGCATTTCCGTTTAGATAATTGTGTGCTAGCTCATTGATGATTGTAGATATTGCAATAATCCTTTTGTTTGCATAAATGCTGGGTATTTCACATTTTGGTATTTCTTGTTATTGTCCTATCTCCTCTGGTATAAGCATATCCTTTGTGAATCCTATTTTGATTACTTGTATGACTGGTTTTATTTCGTCATATAATATTTCTGCTGGTGCGGTATAGAATTTTATAAAGAATAAGTTTCCTTTTGTAACTCTTTTGAAGTTTGTAAATGCCTTGTATAATTCTGGTATAGTCGATATCTCTTCTCCATCGTATGTGTATACTGTACTTAATAGTCCATAACTATAACATGTTTTTACTAGGTTAGCATTTGTTTTTGGTTGTGCTATTAGCCTATTGTATCCTTGTAGTTTTTGGGTTATGAAGTCTTGGGTTGGTTCTCTGGTAGTTTTCGATCTTGGATTGAGGTTTAGATATGTATGTATTTTGTGAATATTTTCTATATATGATCTGGTTATATGATTGTAAACTTTCTTTTCTTGGTTTATGCTTTCTAAATATGATGTCATTTGTGGAGGTACGATAATGGGTCTTTTGGTATTTTAGGTGTATATGGTTTGTCAAATATCTTGTTCATGTTTGTATTTCTAACTCCTTTCTTTGTAGATGAACTTCCTGCAGCTGTATCAAAACACATGTTATGGGTTTTAAGGTGTTTCCCAACGTCACCTTGTAGCTCTGGAATTTTATAGTCTTCCGATTGACTTATATCCGCATCTTTAGAGTCATGCTGCTGACTTAGATTTTTGGCATCTTCTAGCTTTTGTATTCTCGTTCCCATATTATCCATTTGAGAGGATAATTTCTCAAGGATTGAGATCATATCTTTTGTTGTATCTATTTCTTCAATTTGTGTAGCTTTTGTCTTGATAGGTAGTCTGCAATCATATTTTTGTTAGTACTAATTACTTCAATTGTAAATGTAAAATTCAGTATATTCAATACAAGCCTTCGTATTTCCTTTGTTGTAAGTGAATCTTGTATCTTCCTGGTTAGCCACCATTTTACTTGTGTATTATCTGTTCTTATAATAAATTTATTATATACAATATATGGTTCAAATGCCAATAAACATTTATATACTGCATATAATTCTTTTCTATTAATTTCCCATTTTATTTCCGGGTTTGTAAATGTTCCTGAATAATACCTACAATGATGTTCTAACTTTTCTTTATCATACCTGTATTATAATACTCCTCCATAACTTTTTTCATTTGCGTCTGATTCTACTATATATGTAATTTTTTTATCTTCATCTGGGAAGTATAGTTTTGGTAGATTTTTACATATTTGTTTAACTTTTCTTACTTGTTTTTTATCTTCTTCACTAAAGTGATACTCTATATCCTTTTTTAGATTTTTCTGCAATGGTTTAAAGTCTCTGCTAATTTTGGTATATATTCTCTTACTTGGTTTACTAATCCTAAAAATGATTGTAGTTTCTTTTTTGTATCTAATTGTTCATTTGAATTTATTATATTTTATACTATATGAGTTTTCATTTTAATTCCACTTTTATCTATTTCTATTCCTAGAAATTCTATTTGATTTTTCATTATTTCTGCCTTTTTTCTGCTTAAGCTTATTCCCGATATTTCTATAACATGTATAAATTTTTCAAATAATCTTATATGCTCATCTTGTGTTTTTGAATATAATAATATATCATCAATATATATTATGAAATTTTCTAATTATTTGAAATAGTTATCCATAAAATGTTGGTATCTACCTGGTGCATTTTTATATCCGAAAGGTAATACATTCCATTCATAAAATCCTTGGGGTACAGATAAATGCTGTTAATTTTTTGGATTCTTCTTCTAACTTTAAGTGATAAAATCCTGATTTACAATCAAATTTACTAAAATAGTTATATCCTTGGATTTGTCTTATTTTTAGTATTTTATTTGGTATTGGGTAATTATATGTCTTAGTTTTTGTAACGACCTGACCTGTCGTTACGGGAATTACCACCCCGTTACCTTGCATTTACATATCTTATGCTTTTATATCAGTATTAGAGTATATCGGGTGAGTTAGGAGTGATTTCGATTGAAAATGAAGCAAATAGCATGTTTGAAGGAAGCTTGAATATGAGAAGTCAACCAAGAGCTGACTATTGAGTTAGAGTGCTCGGAACCGGATTCTGATGATTCGACTAGTTCCGGGGGATCATTTATGACTTAGGAGAGCAATCGGAATTGAATTCGGAGGTCGGTGTAGTTTTAGGCTTGAATTGGCGAAGGTTGATTTTTGGCGAAAACCGGATGGTAGGTGATATTTTGATCCGGGGGTCGGAATGGAATTCCAAAAATTTCTGTAGCTTCGTTATGTGATTTTGGATATGTCTGCAAATTTTCAGGTCATTCGGATATCGTTTGTTCGGGTTTTGGATTGAATGTTAGTTTTGAAAGTTTTGAAGAAACTTAGGCTTGAATTCGGGTGTAAATGGTGATTTTGATGTTTAGTATGGTGTTTTTATGATTGGAACAAGTTCGTATCGTGTTTTGGAGTATGTTGGTGGTTTTCGTTGGGGTCCCGGGGGATCAAACGGACCATTTTTGGGAAAAATGAGAAGACTGGTTGCTGTCATAAATGCAGCAGGTTTTTGCTCTCCGCGATCGCGGGGAGGGGGACGCGATCGCGTAGGGTTTGGGGCTAGGCCATCGCGATCGCAGGAGCACAAGTCGCGATCGCGTAGAGTTAACAGGGTGGCCATCACGATCGCATGACCATCTACGCGATCGCGTAGAAGAGAAATGGGGTCCAGGGGAAATTTGTGCTACGCGATCGCAGGAAGAGAGACGCGATCGCGTGAAGCCGGATGTTTGAACATCGCGATAGCGTGTGGCGAGTCGCGATCGCGTGAGTCTGGATTTTTGAACATCGCAATCGCGTGAGGCGAGTCGCGATCGCGTAAGGTAAATGGGTCTGGCAGAGAATTAAATCACAGAACAGAGGGGTTACGGGTTCATTAACCCAAAACTCAATTTTGAGCCCTAGAGAGAAGAAAACTCGAGGAAATCACTGAGGAATCATCGGGTATTCGTCAAAAACATCATTTTATGGTAGTATTAACATCAATCTTCATGAAATTGGGTAGAAATCTTGAAGAAATGTGGCCTAAGTATTGAAAACGGGATTTTTGGATTTGGAAGGCCATTTGAACTCCGATTTCGATAAATTTTATATGCACGGACTCGTGGCGAGATGAGGGTCGCGTTGGTACTAATTTCAATATTTTCCGAGCAGTGGGCCCGGGGTCGGGTTTTACCAACTTAGTGTATTTATGCGAATTTCATGTAAATTGAAATGGGTTATGATTCTTTGACCCGTATTTGATATAATTATTGTGGTTTGAATAGATTCTACGCACGAGGGAGCTAAATTCAAAGGAAAAGGCATCGCGGACGAGTCTACGACCGGCTAAAGGTGAGTAGTTTGTGTATATGGTAGCCCTGAGGGTTCGAAACCCCGGCTTAGCACATTGTGACGCTAGTAGGGCGTGGCTCGCACACCGTGGCAAGTGCGGGATTGATTGTGACTAGGGATTGAGACTTGGTCCATCCCGGATGTAAATAATATGTTGTTAGTGTTGGAAATACACTGTATTTGATATATTTGTGGGCTGTAAGCCTTGTTTGGGGCCTTGTGCCGATCTGTAGCGTCCTTAGAGGACAATATTTATGTGATAGCTATAATTGCTTAAATCACTGATCTCAGTCCTGGAAATTGAAATCACACTTTTTGAAATGCTAAGTCACCGGCTTGTTTGCAAATTTAATAAAGTTAAAGTATTTTTCATAAATTACGAACTGGAAACTGGAAGTAAGAAAAATGAAATGTTTTGTGACTTATTTGCTTATTGTGGACTGAGCATGGGATCGGGCTGCACGCCGCAGTGGTTGATATGAGGATCGGGCTGCACGCCGCAGCAGTATTGCGCTTGGGCTGTAGGAGCCCCTCCGGAGTCTGTACACACCCCCGGTGAGCGCCGTCGACGTTAAATTGGATCGGGCTACACGCCGTAGCGGTTATGTGCATTGCATTGCATCTTTATTTGTTGAATTACTCTGTGGTAGCTGAATTGTACTGTTGATGCTAGTTCGTATGAGATTCGGACTGTAGTGTAGCTTCATATTGTGGTATTTTGTGGATTTCTTACTGTCAGCTACTTATATATATTTGTTACTCACTGAGTACTTCGTACTCACCCCTACTCCCTGCACCTTTTGTGTGCAGACTCAGGTACTCAGGAGCAGTAGACAGGCATTTCCCGAGGTTGCAGTGTCATATCGAGTTGCTGAGGTAGCTGCCTACGTTCGCAGAATCCTAGCTTCTCCTCTCATTTCCAGTTGTTATTTTGTATTTTGTATTCAGACTTGAGACTTCTATATAGTACTCTCTATTCCTGTTGGGTTTTGATAGAGGCTCTAGACTTGTGACTCCGGATCTTTGGGAGTGTCAGCACTTTTGTTCATTATTA
Organism: Nicotiana noctiflora; assembly: GCA_032618575.1. Taxonomy (NCBI): domain Eukaryota; kingdom Viridiplantae; phylum Streptophyta; class Magnoliopsida; order Solanales; family Solanaceae; genus Nicotiana; species Nicotiana noctiflora. Next base: position 39,285 of record JASVEL010009153.1, on the reverse strand, counting down.
TTATTATTGGAGTTTTTAAACTCATATATTCTTCTTTGGTTGTCCATTTGGGACTGGTATTTGTGATAATTAAATTATTGGTCTGGCTGGCCTAGCTTGATTGTTGGGCGCTATCATGACCGGATTTGGGTCGTGACAAGTTGGTATCAGAGCTCTAGGTTATTAGGACTCGCGAGTTATGAGCCGGTTTAGTAGGCTTTCGCGGATCGGTACGTAGACGTCCGTATCTATCCTCGGAGGGCTACAGGAAACTTTAGGAAAAACCTCATTTTCTTGGATTCATATCGTGCGTATTGTGTTGTCATGAAATTAAAATTTTCCATGTTCCATTCTCTCGCAGATGGCGAGAACACGAGCTAACGGACATGGCGGACGACCACCATTGGCACCCAAAGGTCGTGGTCGTGGTAGAGGTAGGGCAGCAGTACCAGCACCAGCTGACCCACCAGCTGACCAGACTCAGGGTCAGATTCCTGCACCAGTGGCCTAGGCTCAGGACCAGATTCCAGCGGCAAATGCTCCGGCAACTCAGGTTCAGGCACCGGCAGTGCCCATTGTGATACCGGGTCTTCAGGAGACCTTGGCTCAGATCTTATCAGTGTGCACAGGCTTGGCACAGGTAGTTGCAGCTACTGCTGCAGTATCTTCTTCGCAGGCAGGGGGAGGAAATCAGACCCCCGTGGCTCACACACCCGAGCCAGTCCAGCCAGTTGCGCCCATTGCACGAGCTCCTGCTTATATGGTTCCAGCTTTGCCCGACGATGAGCAGTGTCGTTTGGAGAGATTTGAGAGGCTACGGCCTCCGACATTCAGTGGTGCTGAGGGCGAGGACGCCCAGGGTTTTCTTGACAGATGTCAGCGCATGCTTCACACCGCGGGTATTCTAGAGTCCAGCGGTGTTTCATTCACCACTTTTCAGTTCACAGGTGCGGCATTTCAGTGGTGGGAGGATTTCGAGAGGCGTAGGCCTGCTGGGGCAGTGCCCCTCACTTGGCAGCAGTCCTCCACGGTATTTTTGGAGAAGTACGTGCCTCAGTCTCAGAGAGAGGAGCTGCGACGTCAGTTCGAGTGGTTGAAGCAGGGAGATATGACGGTTAATCAGTACGAGATAAGATTCACATAGTTGGCCCGTCATGCCATGTGGATGGTTCCTACAGACAGAGAGAAGATTCGGAGATTTATTGATGGCCTTATTTATCCCATCCGCATATTGATGACCAGGGAGAGAGTTTCGGCAGTTACCTTTGAGGAGGTGGTTGATGCTGCCCGTCATATTGAGACAGATCGCCGCAGAGAGCGGGAGGAGAGAGAGGCTAAGAGGCCTCGTGGTTCTGGTAGCTTCGGTGGTGCTCCATCTAGGGGCCAACCCCAGTATAACAGGGGTCGTTCTTTCAGGTCTCATCAGTCTGGACGTGCAGAGTCCAGTGGGGTTTCATCAGATCGTGGTCGTCAGGGCCATCAGGGTTATCAGGGTCAGCAGAGCCGCCAGCAGAGTCAGCCTGCACTGAGTGCTCTTCCAGCTCAGAGCTCTGCCCCTGTTTCCTCAGCACAGGATTCATCGGTAGCGAGGGGTCCTCAGCAGCCCCTTCTTCCATCTTCGGGTCGTTGTTTTGAGTGCGGTGATTTGGGCCATATCAGGAGAGAGTGTCCTCAGTGGCTTCGTAAGCGGTCTCAGCGGAGGGATCAGCCTTCGTCTTCTACTCCTATTTCTTCGGCGCCAGCACAGTCGGCTAGGACTGGTGGCCAGGTATCCAGAGGTCGCCCTAGGGGTGAAGATCGTACTGGTGGAGGCCGGGCTCGTTTCTATGCTCTTCCGGATAGGAAGGATGCTAGTGCTTCAGATGCGGTCATTTCAGGTATTATCTCAGTCTGCCACAAGGATGCTTCTGTCTTATTTGATCCCGGATCCACCTATTCTTATGTCTCTACTTATTTTGCACATCATTTGGGTATGACCCGTGGTATTCTTGCTTTGCCATACATGTGTCTACCCCAGTGGGGGATACTGTTGTTGTGGATCAGGTATATCGGTCCTGTATTATTACTATTGGGGGTCTGGAGACCCGAGTTGATCTATTACTACTAGGCATGGTAGATTTCGATGTAATCCTAGGCATGGATTGGCTATCTCCTTACCATGCGATTCTGGACTGTCATGCCAAGACAGTCACACTAGCTATTCCAGGTAATCCGAGGATCGAGTGGCGTGGCTTGACTGATTATGTGTCCGACGGGGTGATTTCTTATATAAAGGCCCAACGAATGATTGGCAAGGGTTGTTTATCTTATTTGGCCTTCATTAGAAATGTTGAGGTTGAGACACCCAGTCTTGATTCGGTGCCCATTGTGAGGGAGTTTCCGGATGTATTTCCAGCAGACCTGCCGGGCATGCCGCCTGACAGAGATATCGATTTTGGTATTGACTTGGTGCCGGGCACTCAGCCCATTTCTATTCCTCCCTATCGCATGGCACCAGCAGAGTTAAAACAATTGAAGGAACAACTTCAGGAACTCTTAGATAAGGGTTTCATTCGTCCGAGTGTATCACCTTGGGGTGCACCGATGTTATTCGTGAAGAAGAAAGATGGCACAATGAGAATGTGCATTGATTACAGGCAGCTGAACAAGGTAACAGTGAAGAATAAGTACCCATTGCCTCGTATTGAGGACCTATTTGATCAGCTCCGGGGAGCTAGTGTATTTTCTAAGATTGATCTTCGATCGGGCTATCATCAGTTGAAGATCAGGGACTCAGATATTATGAAGACAGCGTTCAGGACACGATATGGGCACTACGAGTTCCTGGTGATGTCTTTCGGGTTGACTAATGCCCCAGCTGCATTCATGCACTTGATAAATAGTGTATTTCGGCCGTACCTTGATTCTTTTGTGATTGTGTTTATTGATGATATTCGGGTATATTCACGCAGCCAGGAGGAGCATGCACATCATTTGAGGGTGGTATTGCAGAGGTTGAGGGAAGAGAAACTTTATGCAAAATTCACTAAGTGTGAGTTCTGGCTTGATACTGTCGGTTTTCTGGGACATGTAGTGTCCAGTGATGGTATTCGGGTTGTTCCACAGAAGGTTGAGGCAGTGCAGAATTGGCCCAGACCTTCCTCAGCTACAGAGATTCGGAGTTTTCTTCGCTTGGCAGGCTATTATCGCCGGTTTGTTCAGGGTTTCTCATCTATTGCTTCACGGTTGACTAAGTTGACATAGAAGAATGCTCCATTTGTGTGGTCTGATGAATGTGAGGAGAGCTTTCAGAAGCTCAAGGAGGCTTTGACCACGGCTCCAGTACTTGTGTTACCATCGGCCTCGGGGTCATATACGGTGTATTGTGATGCTTCCAGAGTTGGACTCGGTTGTGTGTTGATGCAGGAGGGTAGAGTTATTGCATATGCTTCTCGTTAGCTAAAGCTCCACGAGAAGAACTACCTTGTTCATGATTTGGAGTTAGTTGCTATTGTTCATGCCTTGAAGATTTGGAGGCATTACTTATATGGTGTATCTTGTGATGCATATACAGATCACCGCAGCCTTCAGCATTTGTTTAAGCAAAAAGATCTAAATTTGAGGCAGCGGAGATGGCTTGAATTGCTTAAAGACTATGATATTACTATCTTGTATCATCCGGGGAAAGCCAATGTAGTGGCTGATGCATTGAGCCGGAAGGCTATTAGTATGGGCAGTTTGGCGTATATTCCAGTTGGGGAGAGACCCCTAGCAGTTGATGTTCGGGCGTTAGCTAATCAGATGGTGAGGCTGGATATTTCTGAGCCCGGTCGGGTGATGGCTTGTGTAGTAGCTCGTTCTTCTTTATATGATCGTATTCGAGAGCGCCAGTATGATGATCCACACTTACTTGTCCTTAAGGATAGAGTTCAGGCATGATGATGCTAGGGATGTCACTATTGATAGTGATGGTGTGTTGCGGATGCAGGGCCGGATATGCGTGCCTAATGTTGACGGCCTTCGTGAATTGATATTGGAGGAAGCCCATAGCTCGCGGTATTCTATTCATCCAGGAGCCGCGAAGATGTACCAGGATTTGAAGCAGCATTACGGGTGGAGAAAGATGAAGAAAGATATTGTGAGCCATGTGGCTCGGTGTCTTAACTGTCAGCAGGTCAAGTATGAGCATCGGAGACCTGGTGGTGTATTCTAGAGTATTGATATTCCTGAGTGGTAAGTGGGAAATGATTACTAGGGACTTTGTCAGTGGACTCCCTCGGACAGCGAGGAAGTTTGATTCAGTTTGGGTGGTGGTGGATAGGTTGACCAAGTCAGCTCACTTCATCCAAGTGTGTACTACCTATTCCTCAGAGCGGTTGGCAGAGATATTCATCCGTGAGATAGTAAGATTGCATGGAGTTCCCATTTCTATTATATCGGACAGAGGTACCCAGTTCACTTCTCAGTTCTGGAGGACTTTTCAGCGAGAGTTGGGTTCACAGGTGGAGTTGAGCACAACATTTCATCCACAGACGGATGGGCAGTCTGAGCGTACTATTCAGATATTGGAGGACATGTTGCGTGCTTGTGTCATTGATTTTGGTGGTTCATGGGCTGATTATTTGCCTTTGGCGGAGTTTGCTTACAATAATAGCTATCAGTCCAGCATTCAGATGGCACCGTATGAAGCTTTATATGGGAGACGGTGTAGGTCTCCGGTCGGTTGGTTCGAGCCCGGCGAGGCTAGGTTGTTAGGGACAGAGTTAGTCCAAGATGCCTTAGATAAGGTGAAGGTGATTCAGGAGAGACTTCGCACAGCTCAGTCGCGTCAGAAGAGTTATGCAGACCGGAAGGTCCGAGATGTGTCTTATTCAGTAGGTGAGAAGGTTTTGCTGAAGGTTTCACCTATGAAGGGTGTTATGAGGTTTGGAAAGAAAGGGAAGTTGAGCCCAAGGTTTATTGGACCGTTTGAGGTGCTTAGGAAAGTTGGGGAGGTGGCTTATATGCTTGCTTTGCCACCCAGTTTGTCGGGAGTTCACCCGGTGTTCCATGTATCTATGCTCCGGAAGTATGTCGGACACCCATCTCATGTGTTAGATTTCAGTACGATACAGCTAGATGAGGATTTGACTTATGATGTGGAACCAGTAGCCATTTTGGGTCGACAAGTTCGTAAGCTGAGATTCAAGGACATAGCTTCAGTGAAAGTGTAGTGGAGAGGTCGTCCCGTGGAGGAAGCAACTTGGGAGACCGAGCAGGAGATGCGAAGTAGATATCCACACTTGTTTGATGCTCCAGGTATGTTTCTTAACCCGCTCGCGGACGAGCGTTTATTTAAGTTGGGGAGAATGTAACGACCCGGCCTGTCGTTACGGGAATTACCACCCCGTTACCTTGCATTTACATATCTTATGCTTTTATATCAGTATTAGAGTATATCGGGTGAGTTAGGAGTGATTTGGATTGAAAATGAAGCAAATAGCATGTTTGAAGGAAGCTTGAATATGAGAAGTCAACCAAGAGTTGACTATTGAGTTAGAGTGCTCGGAACCGGATCTAATGATTCGACTAGTTCCGGGGGATCATTTATGACTTAGGAGAGCAATCGGAATTGAATTCGGAGGTCCGGTGTAGTTTTAGGCTTGAATTGGCGAAGGTTGATTTTTGGTGAATACCGGATGGTAGGTGATATTTTGATCCGGGGGTCGGAATGGAATTCCGACAATTTCTGTAGCTTCGTTATGTGATTTTGGATATGTCCGCAAATTTTCAGGTCATTCGGACATCGTTTGATCGGGTTTTGGATTGAATGTTAGTTTTGAAAGTTTTGAAGAAACTTAGGCTTGAATTCGGGTGTAAATGGTGATTTTGATTTTTTGGTATGGTGTTTTTATGATTGGAACAAGTTCGTATCGTGTTTTGGAGTATGTTGGTGGTTTTCGTTGGGGTCCCGGGGGTCTCGAGATGAATCCGGGGGATCAAACGGACCATTTTTGGGAAAAATGAGAAGGCTGGTTGCTGTCATAAATGCAGCAGGTTTTTGCTCTCCGCGATCGCGGGGAGGGGGACGCGATCGCGTAGGGTTGGGGGCTAGGCCATCGCGATCGCAGGAGCACAAGTCGCGATCGCGTAGAGTTAACCGGGTGTCCATCGCGATCGCATGAGCATCTATGCGATCGCGTAGAAGAGAAATGGGGTCTAGGGGAAATTTGTGCTACGCGATCGCAGGAAGAGAGATGTGATCGCGTGAAGCCGGATGTTTGAACATCGCGATCGCGTGAGGCGACTCGCGATCGCGTGAGTCTGGATTTTTGAACATCGCGATCGCGTGAGGCGAGTCGCGATCGCGTAAGGTAAATGGGTCTGGCAGAGAATTAAATCACAGAACAGAGGGGTTACGGGTTCATTAACCCAAAACTCAATTTTGAGCCCTAGAGAGAAGAAAACTCGAGGAAATCACCGAGGAATCATCGGGTATTCGTCGGAGGTAAGATTCTTGACTCAAAAACATCATTTTATGGTAGTATTAACATCAATCTTCATGAAATTGGGTAGAAATCTTGAAGAAATGTGGCCTAAGTATTGAAAACGGGATTTTTGGATTTGGAAGGCCATTTGAACTCCGATTTCGATAAAGTTTATATGCACGGACTCGTGGCGAGATGAGGGTCGCGTTGGTACTAATTTCAAAATTTTCCGAGCAGTGGGCCCGGGGTCGGGTTTTACCAACTTAGTGTATTTATGCGAATTTCATGTAAATTGAAATGGGTTATGATTCTTTGACCCGTATTTGATATAATTACTGTGGTTTGAATAGATTCTACGCACGAGGGAGCTAAATTCAAAGGAAAAGGCATTGCGGACGAGTCTACGACCGGCTAGAGGTGAGTAGTTTGTGTATATGGTAGCCTGAGGGTTCGAAACCCCGGCTTAGCACATTGTGACGCTAGTAGGGCGTGGCTCGCACACCGTGGCAGGTGCGGGATTGATTGTGACTGGGGATTAAGACTTGGTCCATCCCGGAAATTAATAAAATGTTATTAGTGTTGGAAATACACTGTATTTGATATATTTGTGGGCTGTAAGCCTTGTTTGGGGCCTTGTGCCGACCTGTAGCATCCTTAGATGGCAATATTTATGTGATAGCTATAATTGCTTAAATCACTGATCTCAGTCCTGGAAATTGAAATCACACTTTTTGAAATGCTAAGTCACCGGCTTGTTTGCAAATTTAATAAAGTTAAAGTATTTTTCATAAATTACGAACTGGAAACTGGAAGTAAGAAAAATGAAATGTTTTGTGACTTATTTGCTTATTGTGGACTGAGCATGGGATCGGGCTGCACGCCGCAGTGGTTGATATGAGGATCGGGCTGCACGCCGCAGCAGTATTGCGCTTGGGCTGTAGGAGCCCCTCCGGAGTCTGTACACACCCCCGGTGAGCGCCGTCGACGTTAAATTGGATCGGGCTACACGCCGTAGCGGTTATGTGCATTGCATTGCATCTTTATTTGTTGAATTAATCTGTGGTAGCTGTATTGTATTGTTGCTGCTAGTTCGTAGGAGATTCGGACTGTAGTGTAGCTTCATATTGTGGTATTTTGTGGATTTCTTACTGTCAGCTACTTATATATATTTGTTACTCACTGAGTACTTAGTACTCACCCTACTCCCTGCACCTTTTGTGTGCAGACTCAGGTACTCAGGAGCAGTAGACAGGCATTTCCCGCGGTTGCAGTGTCATATCGAGTTGCTGAGGTAGCTGCCTACGTTCGCAGAATCCTAGCTTCTCCTCTCATTTCCAATTGTTATTTTGTATTTTGTATTCAGACTTGAGTACTTCTATATAGTACTCTCTATTCCTGTTGGGTTTTGTTAGAGACTCTAGACTTGTGACTCCGGATCTTTGGGAGTGTCAGTACTTTTGTTCATTATTATTATTATTGGAGTTTTTAAACTCATATATTCTTCTTTGGTTGTCCATTTGGGACTGGTATTTGTGATAATTAAATTATTGGTCTGGCTGGCCTAGCTTGATTGTTGGGCGCCATCATGACCGGATTTGGGTCGTGACAGTTTTTGCATTTAGGTTTCTATAATCAATAGCCATTCTACTTTTTCCTCTTTTTTGTTCACTATGTTTATTTACTATGAATGCTGGACTAGTATGTTTACTATTGCTTTCCTGTATATAACCTTGTTCTAATAATTCGTCAATGTATATTTTAAATTCATTTAAATCTTTGAAATTGTATTTTAAAGGTTTTTGTGTTATTATACTATTTTCATCAATTAGCGCTATTTTTACCTTTATTTTATGTTTTTCCCAACCTTGTAATGGGTTTTCATTATATAATGGTTCTAGTTTTTCTTGGATTATTTTAACTGTATTTATTGAAAAAATAATTAATTCTATTTTATTATCATTTTCTTTTTTATTTTCTAATTTTTGTGTTATTTTCTAACTTCCTTTTATCCAATCAGTTATTTTTCTTTTCTTTTTTAGAACTCTTTTTGCTCCTATTTTTTGTTTACATGGTGTTGTAAACCACCAATGTATTTTAGTTATTACGTGTGGGTATAGTTTATCTAAGAATGGTATTCCTAGTAAAATATCTCTTGTTGGTAATTCAAAATTGTATATTTCTTCTATAATAAGTATTTTATCCCATATTTGTATTTTTATATTTTTTGATTTGTGAGTAATTATACTCCCTTCATTATTAAATCCTGTTACTGGTAAGGGTGTTCTAAGTTTTTCCCATTTCTCTTCGGGTAGACAATTATATCTACATAAATTTACTTCTGATCCCGTGTCTATCATATGTGTGTAGTATCTATTGTAGTATCCTTCCACTATTATTTTTACTAGTATATGTATTTTCATATTTATAATATAGTTATTTTTATTGTTACTTTCTTATTTTCATAATGTATGATTAGTTGTTCATTATCTAAGTTGTATGGTTTAACTTTTTCTAGCCATTTTATTCCTAATATAATATTTTTATCTCCCTGATATATTTTAAATCTTATTATCATAATTATTCCTCCTATAATTATTTCTTTTTCCGCTATTTCTTCACTAATTATCATTCCTTTAGGTAATTCGGGGTATAGTTTTTCACTAGTTAGTATCTCATCTTCTGTGATTAATTCTCTTATTATATAGTTTTCTTCTTGTCCTGTATTTATTAGTATTAAGTATTTTCTTCCATTCATTACTCCTGTTATGTAATAATGATGATGTTTTATTTCTCCTGGTAATTGCTCTATAAGTTTAGGTATTTTATATCCTACTTTATCTGATGTGCTTGTTTTATTTGATGATGTTTGTCCTACTTCAAAACTTAATCTTTTTTATGTGCTTAATCTTTCTTTTACTATGTCTAGTTCATTATAACTATATTCATTGTTATCTATAACTGTAACTATTCTTTCAAAAGGATTTTCTATCTTTATTTTGTTTATTTTATTTCTTGCCATTATCTTATGTTTGGTTGTTAATATGTATAAGTTTTTACATCTTGCTGTAAATATCTTACTACCTGGGGTTAATTCTATTCCTGACATTTTCCAGTATAATACAAGTGATTTATCTATATTTTTATTATTTATCGCTACTGAATAGTTAGCACTAATTATGAATTTAAATTTTTGGTATATCAAATTTCCTCGTACTTCACTTATTATGCTTTTTTCTATAGGTTGTATAATTCTATCATCTGCTAGGTAAATTTCTATTGGTGTATCTATCCCTTCTCTAAAACATGCTTTTATTAATATTTCTGTTCATCGTAGATGTACATATTTAATTGGGTTTTTTGCCCTTATATCCTGTATTTCTTTATTTATTATTCGTTTATTTATTATTGGTATTTTAGCTTTTCCTTTGGTGTAGTTACAGTCTATTATGTGTTCTTTTTGGCTAATTACATAGTATTCTTCTTTACAGCCTGGAAACAGCCTCTCTGCCCCCCGGGTAGTGGTAAGGCCTGCGTACATATTACCCTCCCCAGACCCCACTTGTGGGATTATACTGGGTTGTTGTTGTTGTTGTTGTTGTTGTTGTTGTTGTTGTCTTCTTTACTTCTTTTGAACCAATTTTTCATTTTTGGTATATCTAATATTTTTTCTACACTTAACTCTAATTCTTTTCCTTTTATTTGTTCAAATATATTTTCATCAAATATTACTTTTTGTTCCGTAGATTCTTCATCTTGGTATTCTTCTTGGGTTATAATATTTATTTCTTTTTCAGTCATCTATTAATTCATTGTCTTCATTATCTGATACTAGTATTGATTCTAATTCATTTTCTGACAATTCATATATACTATCATTGCTTTCTAATTCATAGTCTATATATTCCATTTGTACGTATTCTTCGTCGTTTATTATTATTTCTAATACTTGCTTAGTGTAACGACCCGGCCCGTTGTTACGGGAATTTACCACCCCGTCATGTTGCAATTACATGTTTTATGCTTTTATATCAGTGTTAGAGCCTATCGGGTGAGTTAGGAGTGAATTGAATTGAAAATGAAGCAAATAGCATGTTTGAAGGAAGTTTGAATATGGAAAGTCAACCTAGAGCTCACTATCAAGTTAGAGTGCTCAGAATCAGATTCTGATGATTCGACTAGTTTCGGGAGATCATTTATGACTTAGGAGAGCAATCGGAATTGAATTTGGAGGCCCGGTGTAGAAATAGGCTTGAATTGGCTAAGGTTGAATTTTGGCGGAAACCGAACGATAGGTGAGATTTTGATCTGGGAGTCGGAATGGAATTCCGACAGTTGCAGTAGCTCCGTTAGGTGATTTTGGATGTGCCTGCAAAATTTCAGGGTCATTCGGACGTCGTTTGGTCGGGTTTTTGATGGAATGTGTAATTTGGAAGTTTTGAAGAAACTTAGGCTTGAATCCGTGTGTAATTGGTGATTTTGATGCTTAGGATGGTGTTTTTATGATTGGAACGAGTTCGTATCGTGTTTTGGGGTATGTTGGTGGTTTTCGTTGGGGTCCCGGGGGCCTCGGGGTGAATCCGGACCATAATCCGGGCATTTTGAACTTGGCAAAATCTGCTGTAAATTGCAGATCACTGTGCAGAAGGCTAAGCCTTCGCGTTCGCGAGGGCAAGGCCCGCGTTCGCGACTTGTCACGACCCCAAATCCGGTCGTGATGGCGCCCAGCACACTGCTAGGCCAGCCTGGCCAATTAACAATAACCACAGAGCTATAAGCTCAATTTATCCAATTTGAGCATAACAGAATAATTCAACGGTGATAGATATATTAAAAACAAGGAACCAAGTCCCAACACGTGCCAACTCCCATAGACCGAAGGGTCAAGAGTCATGAGCCTCTACGGAGTATACAAAGTGTAAATAGTGAATATAACTGTGCACAAGTGTGGGATGATCAGAACAAAATACAGACAAACTGGAGAATCAGGTCCTGCGAACGCTGGCAGCTACCTCGATTGTCCAAAAGCACTCCCGAGCCGCAATAGAATCAGCTCCACTATGGTGTACCTGGATCTGCACACAAGGTGCAGGGAGTCGGGTGTGAGTACTTCCAACTCAGCAGTAATAAAAGTAAATAATGCTGAAGGGAAGAAAACCACGATAGGCACTATCTCATGCTACACAATACGGAACTATCTTTTTATTCCTTTCAAGCATATGTGAGTAGATTATTTAGAAATCTCAATTTTTAGCTACTTTCTTTCATAATAATATACCAATACCTGGATACAATCTCAAGCAATGCAAGTCCGCACTCAAATCAGCCCTTCGGGCTCAGCACTCCTTATCAATTTACACCAGGAGATCTGGTCAATAAGGCAACTAATGCATGTGTGCCAGTAATGTATGAGTGCTGAATGTTATGCCACGTAGTACACGTAAATCAATGTATGTATGCCATGCGATGCATATGACCGCTGCGGCGTGTAGCCCGATCCAATTTGGGTACCCGTGCTCACTGTGGGGGTTCAGACTCCGGAGGGGCTCCGACAGCCCAAGCACAATATTAATATCACACCTGCTGCGGCGCGCAGCCCGATCCGTATACCACTGCGGCGTGCAGTCCGATCCATGCATGTGTATGCATATGCTCACATAAAATGTCATGTCCTAACATATGGCCCTCGGCCCCAATCAGTCTAACAAATAATCAAGAAAGCCCTACGGGCAACAATATCATATTAGCTCACAGCTAAAAATGTTATAAGACCTTGTTCAAGTTTTTTCATAACCTTATAGAAATGTTGAATAGCAAAATACCATTTTAAAACCTTAAATTTAGAATAAAATATGCACAGTGTTATCAAAACAGTGATACCAATCCCTGAAGGATTCAAATAATTGGCACGAAGCCCAAACATGATAATTAGTCCAATTCATTTCAACAATTAGGTGTTATTATTTATTACATGGGATGGACCAAGTCACGATCCCCAATGGTGCTCTACCCCACGCCCGTTATCCGGTGTGCAAGTCACCTCAACACAGCACTAAGATGTGCAAGTCCGGGGTTTACTAACCTTCAGGATATCATTTATAAGTATTACCCACCTCGAACCGACGAAAGCTCATGCCCGCGACGCCTTAGCTCCTCGAACCGGCATCCACGTACGTCAAAACTAGCACAAATCAGCACAAATATATCAAAATAGGCTAATGGAACATAACCCAATCGAAAGAACTCGAAAAATATCAAAAATCACGAAATTTGCAAAACCCGAGCCCCGGGCCCACATCTCGAAAAACTTCGAAACTCATATTTCTAGAACCCTCGTCTCGCCACGAGTCCATACATATAAAATTTACCAAAATCGGACTCCATTTGCCCACTTAAATCGGTGTTTTTCTTCAATTTAGGCTTAGGGCTCAAACCCACCTTTAATCTTCCATTTACAGAAATTTAACCAAGGATTTCATGATGAAATGATGTAATTAAGCCACAAAACTTACCTCCGACGAAACCCCGATGATTTCCCAGCAAATCTCCCGTCAATACTTCTCTTGGAACTCAAAAATGGGGGTTTTGCGTATGGGGTTCGCGACTGGACTGTTGTGTTATATTAATTCACTGACTGCCAGGCGACCTTCTGCGATCGCAGCCCCAGGATCGCGATCGCGATGAGCAAATTCACCGGACCCCAAAATTACTCTACGTGATCGCGACACTCCCTACGCGATCGCACTGACTCATGCCTCAACACTACGCGATCGCGTGAAACCACCCGCGATCGCACTGCTCTAAATCCCAGACTTACGCGATCGCACACTAAACATCGCGATCGCGATGCACAACCAGTCGACCTTACGCGATCACATCACTCCTTCCGCGATCGCGAAGAACAATTTTCCGGCCTTATTCCAATACACTACGCGATCGCAGTCTCCCCCTTGCGATCGCAGAGCTTCCCAACTTTACCCTACGCGATCGCATACATAGCTTCGCGATCACGAAGCACAAAAATCCTCTGCATTTATTGCAGCAGAAACAGCAGTGCCTTTGGCACAAATTCGTCCGTTTGGACCCCCGAATTCATCCCGAGGCTCCCGGGACCCCAACGAAAACCACCAACATACTCCAAAATACGATACGAACTTGTTCCAATCATAAAAACACCATCCTAAACATCAAAATCACCAATTACACACGGATTCAAGCCTAAGTTTCTTCAAAATTTCCGAATTGCTCATTTAATCAAAAACCCGACCAAACGATGTCCGAATGACCTGAAAATTTACAGGCATATCCAAAATCACCTAACGGAGCTACTGCAACTTGTCGGAATTCCATTCCAACCCCCGGATCAAAATCTCACCTACCATTCGGATTTCGCCAAAATTCAACCTTAGCCAATTCAAGCCTATTTCTAAACCGGGCCTCCAAATTCAATTCTGATTGCTCTCCTAAGTCATAAATGATCCCTCGAAACTAGTCGAATCATCAGAATCCGATTCCGAGCACTCTAACTCGATAGTCAACTCTAGGTTGACTTTCCATATTCAAACTTCCTTCAAACATGCTATTTGCTTCATTTTTAATTCAATTCACTCCTAACTCACCCGATAGGTTCTAACACCGATATAGAAGCATAAGATATGTTAATGCAAGGTAACGGGGTGGAAATTTCCGTAACGACGGGCCGGGTCGTTACATTCTCCCCAACTTAAACAAACGCTCGTCCTCGAGCGGACTCGGAGTTGTACTAGAAGCCACCCAATAGCTGAATGACCTTACCAAGCATAATTTCAGGCGATCATACGTCACCCTATCTCACATAAGTCCGAAAACACCATGTAGTCAAAATATCACAGACCATGTGAACCATAAATCACATTGTACTTTCTGAAATCATATGCCCAATGCAAATCCCATGCCTATACTCAGGATACACTCGAATCCACTGTAATAACCCATATTCACTACTCCGGGTGAGATTATATGATGTATCGACAAGCCATTCACTCGAGACGATAGTCTCTAATCACAACAACTGGCCACAATAACCAAATACTAGCTGGAATCACATATACTCACACTCATTATTGGTTCCAACGATCATTTCGATTATAACACACCGCACTGGTGATATGACACCTCAACACCAGCCTAAGCCACGACGAGCACAACATAAGCTCCAATAGAAACGCCTGAACACACTCGAATCATGACAGCTCAAATCATGATAATTGTCTCCAACAAAAGAGCTGCAATTCAATTCCTCTGTGACATCATAACATAGAACTGAGATCGCATCTCGCATTATAGAATTAGAGTACCTGAATCCTCCTCGAGAGGTCATAACATCACGTGGCCTTGCCACGATTCGTGATTCTATCCAAACACTATTACTCATGAAGCACCTCAAGCCACTAAGCTCAAAACGGTTAGCCACGCATAGATCTAGGTCTTGAACCCACGCAATCAACCTCACCCACAGTGAAATAATTAATGTATGCTATCAAATCCCGAAAGGACACAACCGACGTGCCATTTGCCAAGCGATACTCAAAACGGACTTTTCCTCAGAAGTGGGGAAGTATTGTATACCCAGTAGCATATAACTAACTATATTTTCACAATATTCTGTTGCGGCGTGCAACCCGCTCCAATGACATACCCGTGGCGGCGTGCCACCCAATCTAGATACCATACCTGCGGTGGCGTGCCACCCGATCCAAGTAACCCTCGCCAAATAAATACGCGTCGAGTCAAGTTGCTCATCATAATAAACATATATAGCCTCAAGTTTGGCCACAAGAAACGCATCCGACAAAGTTCCTCAATACCAAAACTAATCAATGGTAGATACTTCTACACTAACATCCGCCACTAAGGTCCAACTGACAAAGCAATGCCTACCAGCCGTCCGCTGGTCCTGGGTACAACTACTCTGTTGGAGCATACTCTGATGCTCTCTGCTACGCAATTTGTGCCATTTTCCGACATAGTCCATACCACATTAGTCTAGACGACCTGACTTATGTCAACCAGTCCGAAATAAGGTATCATAACCCAAATTCATCATATCAAGCTAAGAGAGAGCCACTAGGGCTTCCGATTTCCAATAACCACAAAATAGTGTCGATACACATGATATACAACCACTGCATAGGCGGATTACGAGAACTTCTAGTCTCTAACACATATATAACACATGAATTGCTATACCTGGTTCCACACTCCACTGTACGAATACATAACGCACATCAAGCGCCCATTCATACCACGAAAGCCATTCGGATATTTCCTTATGCCATTTACAACTCAATCATCAATGCCAATCTAACAAGAGGATACCATCACACCACCAAATATTATCAGTTTATATTACCTGGCCCTTTTTGGACCATATTCCTTGCCAAATTACGAGAATAGTAGTACCATTTTCTTAAATCATCAGAAAGATCGATTCTTAATTCACCTGCAGCTGTCCGCGCTGCTCAATAATTTTTATTAACTTCCCATATATTATGAACTGATCTCAAAACCTAGAATATACCATTATCAACTTTCCATAACACATCGTGTATACCATATCACTCTAAGACAACATGGAAATTCATATCCCTCTCCTCCGCCTCAACATCGGCGCACTCAACTAGTCAAGGACTTTCATGATCCCATATAGAGAAAACTCATTGCACATTCCAGACCTTACATGCCAACAGGAAAAACACACTCGTTTTCAAACCATGGTAGAACACATCATAAACTCTTTCTCCCAATTACATTGCATAAGTTAAACTGCCAGGACTGAGTCCTTATACCCATATCGAGTTACACAATTGCCAGCACTCAAGAGCTTTGCTGCAATGTCTGCAAGACTCATTACTTCAACCACATACCAGGAATTAGTTGTATTCCTTATCATACCGCTTCGGTTTATTAACAAGTTGTTCCATTTACCCAGTTTCCTTTCTGATTCATCTTTGATTTAATATTAGCCATTACTTGTCACGCCCCAAATCGAGGGACATGACCGGCGCCTGATCGGGTTGCCCCAGTCAAGCGGACCTAGGTGCCTTTCATTCCCACGCGTTAACCCTGTGTTGATTGTTTCTCATTAACCAAATATTTTACCAATAATGACTGATTTCATAATGCATAAACATAACCATGTGATTGATTCACTAACAAGTTCATAATTTATATTTACAACGCCCATACATATACATAGGCCACAATCCCACAGTTTACATGTCTATGGAGCCTCTAGGATACAAAAAAGGAAATACAATACTTGCCGGTAACAAGGCTCCGGCTATACCTTACAAAACCAAAATGAAATCTAAACCGAGTGGCATGAACCACACAAGGCCCCGAGGAAGAAAGGGGCTCACCAAAACGGGCAGTGGAAGGAGAAGGATACTACTGCCGATGAGCTGAAGTGCCTGCTACCGATCCACCTACAATCATGACACGAATGTAGCGCCCCCGGCAAAAGGGACGTCAGTACACTTGAATTGTACTGGTATGTATGGACAAACTTTGTCCCAAGTAAACTCAAGCCATTAAATTACATCAACAATTAATTAAGCCAGCCAACCATGTTTCCACATTTTCCTCATTTCAGATAAGCCTCAACATAAGCACATTCAAGGTCAACAAATAGAACAACAACCAATTAACAACATAAATTGCAAGTAGTCAAACATAGGGGCAATCGGTGCCTCCCCAGGTTGCAAACTCTCCTGCTGTCTCCTTTCACAATTTCACATCATTGATTTTTGTATCAATTTTCAATAGCGATTTCGATCGCTTTCCATCCTTATTGCCCCTGACCACCCTTATTACCTCGGCCACCCTTATCACCCCAACCCACACCTTATTTCCCCACGTTGCGGCGCGCAACACGACCCGCCTTACAGTTGAAAACACAACAATTTCAAACAGCAGATAAGGTACTACACACAATTTCAACAAGTTCAAATAAGCAACTTACACATTGGTTCATGTTCTCAATTTCTTCTCAAGCCAATATCAAAACCAAGTTACAAGTATTCCAAAATCGAAAATGCCCACATAATCATGTTCCACAATTTACCACAATTAAGGTGTTTCAAATTCCTTCCACAATAAGCCAAATATGCCATCACAATGGTTGTTCCCAATTCTTTACCAATCTCGATTACCTTTTTATCTTTCAATTCATATTTCATACCACACCACACGTAGTTCAACATCAATCAAATGCTCAACAAGGAAATCAAAGAATTACGTAAAATTTCTCAATTTGACACATGCCAAAACAATTCGCACACATTTGGGCGATTTTACAAGAATCAAAATTAGCCATACATACCTGGTGATGAGTTTTCTTCCGTTAACTTCCTACTTTATGCTTACCCACGCTATCTTACTCTTGCCAACCTTGTTCTTGAAGACTCTTACTTCTACTCACTTCTTTTTACTAAAAATCAAGTTCAATAATCATGCATGAGTGTAAAATTTCTATTTTCAAAAGCTATTATATGCAAACCTCTCTTTACCCAATTAAAACTGAAAGTCAAAGAAAATAGTTAGGGTTTTTACCTTGAAAAGATTGGGGAAGTTGAATCCTTGCCCTAAGATCCCTTGGAATTAAGGTGGTTGGAACAATCTTTGAAGATGAAGGATTTCTCTCTCTAAAAACCCTCTTTTCTCTCTCTAATTTTGGTGAGATGATATGATAAAATTGAAGAAGAAAGGTGTTATATTAAAGAAGAGATCGGGTCAAAAGGTTACAAAAATCTGGGCCGGGGTCAATTATGCGGAGCACTATGCGACCGCAGAATCAACATGCGGTCCGCATAGTGACCGCAGAATTGCCCCAAATTTTACACAGGTTCTGTTAAGGAATGCGGCCAGAATGCGGTCCGCATGCTTGATCTTCGGTCGCAAAGTGCACCGCAGATTTGACATGCGATCGCATATCGACCGCACTTTTGACACGATTTTTGGGAAACTCTGTGGAACGTTTTGCGGCAAGAATGCGGTCCACATGTCAGGTTTGCGATCGCATTCTTGACCGCATATTGGACACTTTTCGGAAAAATTAATTCTCTACATTTTTGAAACTTAAATCACTACCAAGGGTCCGAACCGCGGCGAGCTTGCTCGCCGCGAAGAATTCTACGCATTCCTAACACATTATTCGGACCATGACACCACAGCTACTAGGTTTTATGCACAAAATTTTTACGGGGCCTTACATCCTCCCCCCCTTAAGATCATTCATCCTCGAATGAAGATTTTGAAATAAATGAGTTGGTTTTGAAAGACATGATATGCAACCATCAAAATTTTGACTAACTCTTATATTTTAGAAAAATTTCGCCAGAGTTTCCTTTGTATTATGGACATATCCACCTGTCAGAGGGCCCCCGAAACACATTACCAAACAATAATACACAAATACAACACCTTTCACAACTGGTATACACTTTCTTACCTCAACGAATGCACATATTCTACCACTTCAATGAATTCTCACCTTATTTAACCATTTTAACACACCATGTACACTTAACAAACCATTACCAATCTAAACTTACTATTAGTTGTTTATTTAACACCTAAATATTTATAAGGATTTCATTTATCAAGAAAGGTTCAAGTGACCCAAGGTAACAACACATTTAACTCATTACAAAATGAAGGGGACTTTACTAATACTAAGAGGGAAACAACTTAGACAAGATGACAGTTACTAAGAGTAGGAGGGTCACCTAATTTCTTCTAGGCTTGATCAAACAAATGGGGGTACTTTTCTTTCATCTCTTTTACTGCTTCCCATGTGGCCTCCTCAACTTGTTGACTTCGCCACAATACTTTAACAGAGGCAACTTCCTTATTTCTCAACTTACGGACTTGCCTATCAAGAATGGCAACTGGAACTTCTTCATATGACAAATCTTCATTAACCTCTATAGCTTCGACCGGCATGATGGTGGATGGATCTCCAATCACTTTCTTCAACATGGACACGTGGAATACCGGGTGCACTGATGACATCTCGGGAGGCAACTCTAGCCTATAAGCAACTTGACCAATCTTTTGAACGATCCGATATGGCCCGACATACCTAGGACTCAATTTCCCTTTCTTTCCGAATCGCATGACTCCCTTCATAGGAGATACCCTCAAGAACACCCAATCATCGACTTGAAACTCCAAATCCCTTCGACGAACGTCTGCATAGGACTTTTGACGACTCTGTGCTATTTTCATCCTCTCCTGAATAACCTTGACCTTTTCCATAGCTTCGTACACCACATCTGGCCCTAGCAATTCCGCTTCACCTACCTCAAACCACCCGATTGGCGATCTACATCTTCTCCCGTACAATGCCTCAAACGGGGCCATTTGAATGCTAGCGTGATAGCTGTTATTGTAAGCAAATTCTATCAGTGGCAAGTGTTCATCCCAATTACCTTTAAAATCTAAGACACAAGCCCGCAACATATCTTCGAGCGTCTGAATGGTCCGCTCGGCCTGTCCATCGGTCTGTGGATGGAAAGCTGTGCTGAGATTCACCTGAGTTCCCAAACCTTGCTGAAACTTCTTCCAAAAGTTAGCGGTGAACTGAGCCCCGCGATCTGAGATGATAGAAAGTGGAGTGCCATGAAGCCTTACTATCTCTTTGATGTACAATCTTGCATATTGCTCCGCGGTATCAGTGGACTTGACAGGCAGGAAGTGAGCTGATTTGGTGAGTCGATCTACTATCACCCATACTGAATCGAACTTACGCTGAGTGCGAGGTAACCCCACCACGAAATCCATATTGATCATCTCCCATTTCCACCTTGGTATTTCTATAAGCTGAGTTAATCCACCGGGCCGTTGATGCTCGGCCTTCACTTGTTGACAGTTTGGACATTTAGCTACAAAGACTGCCACATCCCTTTTCATACCGTTCCACCAATAAATCTCCTTGAGATCGTGATACATTTTCGTTGAACCAGGGTGCACAGAATACCTGGAAGTATGAGCCTCTGCCATCACTCTTTCCCGAAGCTCGTCCACATCCGGAACACATAGCCTATCTTGACACCGCAATACACCATCTTCGCTGCTGAGTACAAATGCTGAGGTCTTGTCATTCATGATTGCTTCCTTCACCCGAACCAATGCTGGATCCATGAACTGTTTTTCCTTGATTTCCGCGACCAATGATGATTCTGCTCCATTATACACCAAGATATCCCCCTCGTCTGACGCCGAAATACGAACCCCCAAGCTGGCTAATTGGTAGACCTCTCGAGCCAGGGGTCTCTGATCCACACCCAAATGAGCCAAACTACCCATAGATTTTCGACTAAGAGCGTCGGCTACCACATTTGCCTTCCCTAGATGGTACAATATGTCCATATCATAGTCCTTGAGTAGTTCTAACCACCGCCGCTGTCTCAGATTTAGCTCCTTCTGCTTGAACAAATACTGGAGGCTCTTGTGGTCTGAAAACACATCTACATGAACTCCATAAAGATAGTGCCGCCATATTTTCAAAGCAAACACAACAGCTGCATGTTCCAAATCATGCGTCGGATAATTCTTCTCATGATTCTTGAGTTGCCTGGAAGCGTAAGATATGACTTTCCCGTGCTGCATCAATACACATCCCAAACCAACCCTGGAGGCATCACGATAAACCACAAATCCCTCTGTGCCTTCTGGCAAGGCCAATACTGGTGCCGAGGTCAATCTTGACTTCAATTCCTGGAAACTTTTCTCACATGCTTCGGACCACTGGAACTTAACTGCCTTCTGCGTCAGTTTTGTCAACGGGGAAGCGAGGGTTGAGAATCCCTCCACAAACCTCCGATAGTACCCTGCCAAACCCAAGAAGCTACGAATCTCTGTCGGGGTCGTGGGTCTAGGCCAATCTTTCACTGCCGCAATCTTCTGAGGATCCACCATAATTCCCTCACTGGAAATAACATGCCCTAGAAAAGCTACGGACTCCAACCAAAACTCACATTTTGAGAACTTGGCATACAATTGATGCTGAAGAAGGGTCTGCAATGCTGCTCTGAGGTGAACGGCATGATCTTCCCCGCTCCGAGAGTAGATGAGAATATCGTCAATGAATACAATCACAAAGGAATCTAGGAATGGCTTGAAAACCCGATTCATAAGGTCCATGAAAGCTGCTGGGGCATTGGTTCAGCCCAAAATACATAACCAAAAACTCAAAGTGACCATAACGAGTTCTGAAGGCAGTTTTAGGAATATCCTGCTCCCTGATTTTCAACTGGTGGTACCCAGACCATAAATCAATCTTCGAGAAGAACCTCGCTCCCTGCAATTGGTCAAACATATCATCCACTAGAGGCAATGGATATTTATTCTTAATGGTGACTTTGTTAAGCTGCCGATAATCAATACACATTCGAAGTGACCCATCCTTCTTTCTGACAAAGAGAACCGGAGCACCCCACGGCGACACACTCGGTCGTATGAACCCTTTCTCTAATAAATCCCTCAGCTGCTCCTTTAACTCCCTTAACTCTGCTGGCGCCATTCTATATGGTGGAATAGATATTGGCTGAGTATCCGGCAATACATCAATCCCAAAGTCAATCTCCCTATCCGGCGGAATGCCTGGAAGCTCATCTGGAAACACTTCAGGAAATTCATTCACAATTGGCACGGACTCGAGGGTAGGCACATCTGAGGTGGTGTCCGTTACCCGAACCAGGTGATAGATACACCCCTTCTTAATCATCTTCGAAGCCTTAAGGTAGGAAATAAACCTACCCCTTGGCACCACACCATTTCCTCTCCATTCAATGACTGGCTCGTTAGGGAACTCGAGCCTCATAACTCTCGTCCGACGGTCAAGCTTGGCAAAGCACGAATAGAGCCAATCCATCCCCATAATTACATCAAAATCTACCATCCCAAGCTCAATAAGATCAGCTGTGGTATCACGACCACCCACTGTAACAACACAATTCCTATAGACTCGTGAGGCTGTAATAGAATCACCAATAGGAGTCGACACAGAGAACGGTTCATGAAGCTGTTCGGGTTCTATTCCAAAGCTTGAAGCAATGAATGGAGTAACATAAGACAAGGAGGACCCTGGATCAATAAGGGCATAGCAATCAATAGTTTGAACAGACAGGATACCTGTAACAACATCTGGAGAAACCTCGGCATTCTGGCGGTCGCTCAATGCATAGAATCGGCTAGGTCCACCCCTACCATGAGCTCCACCTCTAGCTGCACCACACCCTGCTGAAGCTGGAGGACGCACTGATGATGTAGCAGCTGAAGAACCGGATGACTGAGTAGATACCCTACCCATACCCTAATTGGGTGCACGACAGTCCTACTGAATGTGACCTCTTACCCTGATTCACATCCAAGCAACGGTCGTAGTCAATATAACTTGGTCTAATAAGTCCAAGATCGATCCCACAGAGAATTAACCTACCAATTGCAACTATCACGACCCCAAAAGTACTTCTGAATCAAGTTCCCAAATAACTGCCCTGCTGATGACTGTGCACGGATGGCGGTGCACTCGCGGAGGACTGAGCATATGACTGGGATGGCCCTGATGACCCCTTCCCTGGAAGTGATCTCCCTGAACGACCCATTGACCGGGCCCTGTTGCTACTTTCTCTTTCTGCATGAATCTTCAATTTCCTGGCCTCTGTGGCCTGAGCAAACCCCACAATCCTCCCATAGTTCATGTCTGAGTGCAAAGCTGCTGTGGCGGCCTCATTCACCCCCAAAGGGCTAAGGCCCTGAACAAATCGTCGAACCCGGGCATCCATGGTCGACACTAAACGAGGAGCATACTTGGACAACCTTACGAACTCCATGTGATACTCCCAAACACTTATACTGCCCTGCTTGAGGACCTCGAACTCCGTGGCGCGGGCTGCCATCACCTCGGCGGGCAAGAAGTGGTCCATAAATGCATCTACGAACTCGTCCCATCTGGCCGGAGGGCTTCCTTCTTCGTGGGAATCCTCCCACATTTCGAACCATGAACGTGCCACTCCCTCCGGCTGTAAGAGGCCAACTCTACCCCTCTATATCCGTAGCCTTCATCACTCGCTGAGGGTCTTTTATATCTCATCAAGGAATTCTCGTGGATCGACCTACGGATCGGTGCCGAAAAGTGCGGAGGGACGATCGCAGAGCCGGTGGACTGCGGAGCCAAAGGAATCTCCCTGTCCGGCTGGAGGATGCGGGGGCATCATGGGATCTGCGGGCACGGGCAGCCACTAATCGTGTTAACATATGAATGGCTCCCCTAAGATTCTCGTTAGAGATACCGAAACCAGAAGCTGGAACTGTATCTGAGTCAGGAACACTGACAGCAGGAATGGTGGCATTCTTTGCCGCAGCTGGGATAGGGACACTTGGGTTTTGAATAGATGGGCCAGGCAAATTCGGGACCGGTGGGTCATTCTCTCCCACGACATCGGGTACATGATTAACAGCTGCACTTGGGCCGGCATTGGCCCTAAGGCCGAGTCTAGCCTTCTTCTTGGGTGCCATATTCTGAAAATTTGGGAACAAGGCGCGAATTAGACACGGATATTTCCACATTGCACTTTACCGCACGATATAGATTAACAAAGAAGTAGGTAAATTCCTAAATGCCCGTGTAGCCCCCTACTTATATGATGTAGTCGACAACACACCAATAAGAAGGGCACTACTAGACACGGCTCCGAGACATCCTAGGACACTTTAAAAACCATAGGCTCTGATACCAAGTTTGTCACGCCCCAAATCGAGGGACATGACCGGCGCCTGACCGGGTTGCCCCAGTCAAGCGGACCTGGGTGCCTTTCATTCCCACGCGTTAACCCTGTGTTGATTGTTTCTCATTAACCAAATATTTTACCAATAATGACTGATTCCATAATGCATAAACATAAACATGTGATTGATTCACTAACAAGTTCATAATTTATATTTACAACGCCCCATACATATACATAGGCCACAATCCCACAGTTTACATGTCTATGGAGCCTCTAGGATACAAAAAAGGAAATACAATACTTGCCGGTAACAAGGCTCCGGCTATACCTTACAAAACCAAAATGAAATCTAAATCGAGTGGCATGAACCACACAAGGCCCCGAGGAAGAAAGGGGCTCACCAAAACGGGCGGTGGAAGGAGAAGGATACTACTGCCGATGAGCTGAAGTGCCTGCTACTGATCCACCTACAATCATGACACGAATGTAGCGCCCCCGGCAAAAGGGACGTCAGTACACTTGAATTGTACTGGTATGTATGGACAAACTTTGTCCCAAGTAAACTCGAACCATTAAATTACATCAACAATTAATTAAGCCAGCCAACCATGTTTCCACATTTTCCTCATTTCAAATAATTCTCACACAAAGCACTTTCTACGATCAACCAATTTAACAATAACCAATCAATCACGTAAAGCAAGTAGTCAAACAAAGGGGCAATCAGTGCCCCACAGGTTGCAAACTCTCCTGCTGTCTCCTTTCACAATTTCACATTATTGATTTTTGTATCAATTTTCAATAGCGATTTCGATCGCTTTCCATCCTTATTGCCCTTGACCACCCTTATTACCTCGGCCACCCTTATCACCCCAACCCACACCTTATTTCCCCACGTTGCGGCGTGCAACACGACCCCGCCTTACAGTGAAAACACAACAATTTCAAACAGCAGATAAGGTACTACACACAATTTCAACAAGTTCAAATAAGCAACTTATACATTGGTTCATGTTCTCAATTTCTTCTTGTTATAACCCATATCCACACACGTTAGTTCATTCCATAAGTTAGATAACACAAATCCAAGAAGGAATTATCCTTGAGATGATAAGAAGTTAATCCGATTAATCTTAAGTGATACAAGGGTGCATAAGGGTGATTAACAAGTATTAGACGTTAAACGAATCAAGGATGTTGTAACTCGTACTTTTGGGTAAACCTATAAATTCTTAGTATACTTAGGAGGTCATGATTTAAGGTATTTGAATCATATAATATCCGTATCATAATTCTTGAAGTCAAACGAGTTATGAAACAAAAGTCGACAAAAGTTGTTGCAACTTAGGTTCATAGTTTTACCTAAACTTTAGGTCAAATGTTATTAAGTCTTTATCCAAATATACTTGGAATTACGGGGTGATCTACCCACCAAATTGAAGATCTATGAGTCTAGTTTCCAACGCATTAAACGGTTTGGCAATACGACATTGGAATATAGAGATATAGACATTTTCGTGAGACTGCACAAGCTGCTAGGTGCAAGTAGGTGAGTCACCTACTTGGTTAAATGTCGGCCCAAAAGAGGGAATTTCGGGTCAGAAAAGCAGCCCATTAAAAGGCTTATCTTCTGCAATATATACCTCTTTATATTTCACAAATAACCAGACCTAAGACCCTGCAAAGTTCCTCCCAAAAATTATCCACAAACCCTAATTGATTTTCCCTCTCTTTTAAGTTCAAATTGGGGGTAAACACTAGAGTTTGAAGAACCAAGTTAAAGGCTGAGTTATCCAACAACAAAGGTGAGTTTACTGCTATATTTCATACATTTATTCTGCTGTAAATTCATGGCAATTCGTTATATACATGTAAGAACTCACGGGACGGTGATCGGAAGCCGTGAGTTCAAGTTATTCACTTGTAGCGGACTGTTTTGTGGACTGTTTTGTGTTGCTGTTGGGCTGCGTTTTTATTACTGTTTTGTGGAGTTTTGGAGAAGGCAGGGTGTGGAGAAACACCATATATATGTTGGGTTTTGGTCTGCTAGTTCTTGGTAATATTTTTGGGTCGTTTGATACGACTATAGTGGCCGTCATATGTATGATGTGATTAGGTTGTGTGTGGACTGTTTTGGAAGGCTCAATATGTTTATTATTGATGTTGTTTAGGCTGTTTGGTGATTGTTTTGAATGGTGTGAAGTCCTATATATAGGGGAGGTTCTGTCCGTTTCATCACAAAATAGATTGTGGTTGGTACATAATAGTTGCGACGCTTAAACGTTAACGATAGTGTCATTTCTCCTATTGTAGACTAAGGAGTCGTGACGTTTGCATAGCTTGAGGTTGTGGCAGTATATACAAGGTATGTGTGGCTATCCCTTACCTTCTTTTGCACGACTCCGATTAACATAATGTAATGAACGAGCTTCCAAAGATACTCTATTCTTAGAAGCTAAGCAGTACTACTTACATTGTTTCCCCTCTTATGGAACGATTGATGTTGATGTTGCTTCTCTTATTCTTATGTTATCAATCTTGTTGGTACTTCCTGATTCCTATAAGGTTCATAGTGAAGAGTTAGTCCTAATAAGTTGTACATAGGATACCGACCATACGTCACTCCGAAAGGTCTACAAGGTGTTTCCATGAGTCGAGCATGCATTATATATATGTATCTATTTTACTCTACCGAGCCGCACTATAGTCGGCCGGGTACGGCACCTATTGTGCAACCACTGATCAATTGGGTTTTACCGAGCTCCACGTGGCCGGGTACGATTCTACCGAGCCTTATAATGGCCGGGTATGTTTTTACCGAGCTTATTACGGCCGGGTACGATATGATAATGATGATGCCCACAGAGGCGTATGTTTTAAAAGATTATGTATTTATACATATGTATCATGTATTTCATGTCAGTAGCCCTCAGAGGTACTCAGATGTTACAGGTTGTATATTCTCTATCCCTGCTCATATTGTTGTTCATATTTATGGTTCTCTGCCTTTCATACTCAGTACTTTATTCGTACTGACGTCCTTTTATTTGTGGACACTGCATGTCATGCTGCAGGTCCTGATAGACAGGCAGGTGTAGCTCCCCCATCACAGTAGGTTGTCCAGTTCAGCGGTGATTGGCGAGATCCCTTCTCCGGACTTGCCTTGGTCTTGGTATGCATTTTTGTTATAGACATTATGGGTATGTCGGGGCCCTGTTCCAACTATGTTGCAGCACTTATGTTCCTTTAGAGGCTCATAGACACGTGTCGACTCATGTATAGTTTGGTATGCCTTGTCGGGCTGGTTTTTGTTGTATAGTCTTTCATTTTAGCGTGGAAGCTTGTACCATGTTTCTTGATTGTCTGGTCATCCCATGTTATGTAGGTTCATGCAATCATATTTTATTGTTGGTTGTTCATGATCCATGTCTACCATTGATATTGGTCTAGTCAGCCTAAAAGATAATAAAGAAGGTTAGATAAAAGGTACGATGGTGCTTGGAAAGTATGGTCGGGTGCTAGTCATGGTCCTCCAGTTTGGGTCGTGACAAACTTGGTATCAGAGCAAGTCTGTCCTAGGGATTGTCTATGAGCCGTGTCTAGTAGAGTCTTGATTATGGATGTGTAGCGCTCCACATTTATAATCAGGAGGCTACATGACATCTAGGGTTGTTACCTTCTTCCTGAATCTAGATCGTGCATAGAGTTGAGTCGTAAGTATTCGTCTCTAATATTCACCTTGTTTTCTTTCAGCGATGCCTTCGACTAGGAAACAAACAATTAGTAGACGGCTTGATACAGCTGCGGGAGAGGGTACCAGTCAGGTGCCCCAAGCCAGAGCAGGCCAAAGTGAGGCTCAGAGTGAGATACCGTCTCATACCTCATCTACTCCGTCTCCTCCAGGAGGATATTAGGTGGCACCCAGCACCTCCAGCTCCTCCGTCTGGCACTACAGACCAGGATATGCGGAGTGCTTTGCAGTTATTGACTAGCTTGGTAGTTGCTCAGGCTCAGAGGCAGAATATAGGTGCTGCTGATAAACCAGTTAGTACAAGAGTTCGTGATTTTATTAATTTAGACCCTCCAGTGTTTACCGGATCAGACCCCAAGGAGGATCCGCAGACTTTTATTGACCGGGTTCATCGTACACTACGGGTTATGCATGTTAGTGATACAGAGGCAGTAGAGTTGGCTTCTTATCGGCTACGGGATTTAGCGGTTCTTTGGTATGATAGTTGGGAGAGATCCAGGGGTCCGAACGCTCCTCCAGCTGTGTGGAAGGATTTTTCTGAGGCCTTTCTTCGTCACTATTTGCCAGTTGAGATACGACGAGCTAGAGCTGATAAGTTCTTGAACCTTAGACAAGGTAATATGAGTGTGCGAGAGTATAGTATGCAGTTTGATTCTTTAGCAAGGTATGCTCCCCATATGGTGGCCGAGATGAGTGATAGGGTGCATTTGTTCGTGAACGGGTTGGGACCCCATCCGATTAATGAGTGTATGACAGCCTCCTTGGTAGAAGGCATAGATATTTCCCGTATTCAAGCTTATGCTCGGACCCTAGAGGATCGTAAGCGCCAGCAGAGGGCAGATAGAGAGCAGGATAGGGGCCAGCATAAGAGGGCGAGACTTGCAAGGTATTATGATGACTTAAGAGGCAGCGCCAGGCCCCAGTCTTCGAGGAGTTCGGCGCCATCTGTAGCTAGTGCTCCTCCATAGTTTCAGAGGCCTCGATATGATCGATCCTATTCTGGTCCAGGTCAGAGTTCGCAGGCATCTGGATCGCAACATCACAGGGATACTAGTCAGATGAAACCCCCAACACCACGTTGTGATCAGTGCGGCAAGGCCCACTTTGGATTGTGCCGTCGAGGTTCTGATGCGTGTTATTCTTGCGGACAGCCTGGCCATATGATGAGGGATTTTCCTAACAGGGGAGGTGATGGTATGGCTCAACCGACTAGATCTGTGTCTGGTTCTTCCTCATCAGTTCGACCTCCAGCACGGGGTTTTCAGCAGTCGACAGGTCGTGGTAGAGGTAGAGGTGCAGGGCCGAGTTCGAGTGGTGCTCAAAATCGAACATATGCTCTAGTAGGTCGACAGGATCTCGAGTCATCTCCAGATGTTGTTACAGGTGTATTATCTGTGTTTTCTTATGATGTATATGCGTTGATTGATCCGGGATCTACATTATCATATGTTACACCCTTTGTGGCTAATAAGTTTGGCATTGAACCCGAATTGATAAGTAAACCCCTTGCGGTATCTACTCCAATAGGAGATTCTGTGATTGCTAGAAGGGTATATAGAGGTTGCACTGTGATGATTTGTAGTCGTCAAACCTCGGCAGATTTATTTGGATTAGAAATGGTTGATTTTGATGTGATACTGGGAATGGACTGGTTGGCCTCATGCTATGCAAATGTTGACTGTCGTATGAAGATAGTTAAGTTTCAATTTCCTGGTGAACCCGTCATTGAATGGAAGGGGAACATTGCTACATCGAAAGGTAGGTTTATTTCCTATCTTAAGGCAAGGAAAATGATCTCAAAAGGTTACATTTATCATCTTGTTCGCGTTAGGGATGCGGAGGCGAAGCTGCCTACTCTACAATCTATCCCCGTGGTCAATGAATTTCCAGATGTTTTCCCAAATGAACTCCCAGGGCCTTCCTCCAGAAAGGGAGATTGAGTTTAGCATTGATGTGTTGCCTGACACTCAACCGATCTCTATCCCTCCATATAGAATGGCCCCGGCAGAGCTGCGAGAGTTGAAGGCGCGGTTAAAGGACTTGCTCGATAAGGGCTTCATTAGACCGAGCACTTCACCTTGGGGTGCGCCAGTCCTATTCGTGTGGAAGAAAGATGGGTCATTACGGATGTGTATCGACTATCGGCAGTTGAATAAGTTTACTATAAAGAACAAGTATCCACTTCCAAGAATTGACGACCTGTTTGACCAACTCCAGGGTGCCAAGTATTTCTCCAAGATTGACTTACGTTCAGGATATCATCAGGTGAGGGTTAAGGAGAAGGATTCCAAAGACGGCCTTTCGAACAAGATATGGGCACTTTGAGTTCTTGGTGATGTCGTTCGGGCTAACAAATGCCCCAGCAGCTTTTATGGATCTCATGAATACTGTATTCAGGCCCTATCTTGATGTGTTCATGATTGTATTCATTGATGACATTCTGGTGTATTCTCGTTCGGAGGAGGAACATGCGAGCCACTTGCGGATAGTATTACAGATGCTTCAGGATCATAAGTTATATGCTAAGCTCGCCAAATGTGAATTCTGGCTGAACTCAGTAGCATTCCTTGGCCATGTGATATCTGACGAGGGTATTAGTGTCGACACTCGGAAGATTGATGCAGTAAAGAATTGGCCGAGACCTACAACACCATCAGAAGTTCGTAGCTTCCTAGGGCTAGCAGGATATTATAGGTGATTTGTAGAAGGGTTTTCCTCTATATCAGCACCATTGACTAAGTTAACACAGAAAGCTACCAAGTTCCAGTGGTCTAACACTTGTGAACGTAGTTTTCAGGAGCTGAAGGATCGATTGACATCCGCACCGGTGCTCACTCTTCCTGAAGGAACAGAAGGATATGTGGTATATTGTGATGCCTCGGGTATAGGTTTGGGGTGCGTGTTGATGCAGCATGGGAAGGTGATTTCATATGCATCAAGACAATTGAAGAAGCATGAAAAGAATTATCCAACCCATGATTTGGAATTGGTTGCAGTAATATATGCTTTGAAGATATGGCGGCACTACTTATACGGCGTCCATGTTGACATCTACACAGATCACAAGAGTCTACAATACATCTTCAAGCAGAAAGAGTTGAATTTGAGGCAGCGTAGGTGGCTTGAATTACTGAAGGACTACGACGTCGAGATATTGTATCATCCCGGTAAAGCCAATGTTGTGGCGGATGCTCTCAGCCGTAAGTCAATGGGAAGCTTAGTACATATTGATGCAGGTAGATGGGGGTTGACTAAAGAGCTTCATCAGCTAGCCAATATGAGAATCAGATTGTTAGACTCTGATGACGGAAGTGTTACTGTACAGAATACATCGGAATCATCTTTGGTAGCAGAGGTAAAAGCACGGCAATATGAAGATCCTATCTTACTACGATTGAGAGAGAACATTCAGCAGTGTAAAATTACGGCTTTTGAGATCGGAGGAGATGGGGCACTGAGATACCGGGGCCGATTATGTGTGCCGAATGTAGCAGGATTGCGAGAAAAGATTATGAATGAAATTCATCAATCCCGATATTCCATCCATCCTGGCTCAACAAAGATGTATCATGATGTCAAAGAGCAGTATTGGTGGGATAACATGAAAAAGTCTATTGCGGAATTTGTAGCCCAGTGTCCCAATTGTCAACAAGTAAATATAGAACATCCGAAACCCGGTGGATTGCTTCAGAATATAGAAATTCCGACCTGGAAATGGGAGGTGATTAATATGGACTTCGTTATTGGATTACCTCGATCTTATCATAAGTTTGACTCTATCTGGGTGATAGTTGATCGACTTACAAAATGTGCTCATTTTCTGCCAGTTAAGACAACTTACTCGGGTGAAGATTATGCGAAGTTGTATATCAAGGAGATTGTTAGGCTTCATGGTGTGCCGGTATCTATTATATCAGATCGAGGAGCTCAATTTACGGCTAACTTTTGGAGGTCTTTTCAGAAAGGTTTAGGCACACAGGTGAATCTCGGCACTGCATTTCATCCGCAGACTGACGGACAGGCTGAACGTACCATTCAAACATTGGAAGATATGCTACGAGCATGTGTTCTAGATTTTAAGGGAAATTGGGATGACCATCTTCCACTCATAGAATTTGCCTACAATAATAGCTACCATTCCAGTATTAAAATGGCCCCATATGGGGCACTATATGGGAGGAGATGTAGATCTCCAGTTGGATGGGTCGAAGTCGGTGAAACAGAATTATATGGGCCAGATTTGATTCACCAAGCCATTGAGAAGGTGAAAGTGATACGGGAACGATTGAGGACGGCACAAAGCAGGCAAAAGTCTTATTCCGATGTCCGACGTCGTGATCTTGAGTTTGAGGTTGGTGATTGGGTTTTCCTAAGGATCTCACCAATGAAGGGTGTTATGCGTTTTGGGAAGAAAGGTAAGCCGAGTCCAAGGTATATCGGTCCGTATAAAATTCTTCAACGAATTGGACAAGTTGCTTATGAGTTAGAATTGCCATCCGAATTAGAATTTGTCCACCCGGTATTCCATGTATCTATGTTGAGGAAATGTATTGGAGACCCTTCTCGAGTTGTCCCTATCAAAGATGTTCAAGTTACGGAAGATCTATCATATGAAGAAGTGCCAGTGGCCATATTAGATCGACAAGTCCGCAAGCTGAGAACAAAAGATGTAGCTTCCGTCAAAGTATTATGGAGGAACAAGAATGTGAAAGAAATGACATGGGAAGCGGAAGAAGAGATGAAGTCTAAATACCCTTACCTATTCCAGAATGATGATAACAAGGATGTTGGTGGAACGCAAGATACATTATAAAGGTGAAATGGCTTTATGAGGTAAGCAATAACTTGAGAACTCTCTTCCTTAATACAAAGTGGTGATATGTAAACAATGTCCATGTCCATAATGCTTTGTGTAGCCTTGTGTGGTCATACTTTGAGCTTCACTGCTTGCAAATTTTGCTAGTGACCATTTTATAGGGGAAAATTGACCAAAAGTTTCCGCTAGAATCCACGATGATTTGGACTCCCCATAAACCCTTACATTCGAGGACGAATGTTCCTAAGGGGGGAGGGTGTTATAACCCATATCCACACACGTTAGTTCATTCCATAAGTTAGATAACACAAATCCAAGAAGGAATTATCCTTGAGATGATAAGAAGTTAATCCGATTAATCTTAAGTGATACAAGGGTGCATAAGGGTGATTAACAAGTATTAGACGTTAAACGAATCAAGGATGTTGTAACTCGTACTTTTGGGTAAACCTATAAATGCTTAGTATACTTAGGAGGTCATGATTTAAGGTATTTGAATCATATAATATCCGTATCATAATTCTTGAAGTCAAACGAGTTATGAAACAAAAGTCGACAAAAGTTGTTGCAACTTAGGTTCATAGTTTTACCTAAACTTTAGGTCAAATGTTATTAAGTATTTCTCCCAATATACTTGGAATTACGGGATGATCTACCCACCAAATTGAATATCTATGAGTCTAGTTTCCAACGCATTAAACGGTTTAGCAATACGACATTGGAATAGAGAGATATAGACATTTTCGTGAGACTGCACAAGCTGCTAGGTGCAAGTAGGTGAGTCACCTACTTGGTTAAATGTCGGCCCAAAAGAGGGAATTTCGGGTCAGAAAAGCAGCCCATTAAAAGGCTTATCTTCTGCAATATATACCTCTTTATATTTCACAAATAACCAGACCTAAGACCCTGCAAAGTTCCTCCCAAAATTATCCACAAACCCTAATTGATTTTCCCTCTCTTTCAAGTTCAAATTGGGGGTAAACACTAGAGTTTGAAGAACCAAGTTAAAGGCTGAGTTATCCAACAACAAAGGTGAGTTTACTGCTATATTTCATACATTTATTCTGCTGTAAATTCATGGCAATTCGTTATATACATGTAAGAACTCACGGGACGGTGATCGGAAGCCGTGAGTTCAAGTTATTCACTTGTAGCGGACTGTTTTGTGGACTGTTTTGGGTTGCTGTTGGGCTGAGTTTTTATTACTGTTTTGTGGAGTTTTGGAGAAGGCAGGGTGTGGAGAAACACCATATATATGTTGGGTTGTGGTCTGCTAGTTCTTGGTAATATTTTTGGGTCGTTTGATACGACTATAGTGGCCGTCATATGTATGATGTGATTAGGTTGTGTGTGGACTGTTTTGGAAGGCTCAATATGTTTATTATTGATGTTGTTTAGGCTGTTTGGTGATTGTTTTGAATGGTGTGAAGTCCTATATATAGGGGAGGTGCTGTCCGTTTCATCACAAAATAGATTGTGGTTGGTACATAATAGTTGCGACGCTTAAACGTTAACGATAGTGTCATTTCTCCTATTGTAGACTAAGGAGTCGTGACGTTTGCATAGCTTGAGGTTGTGGCAGTATATACAAGGTATGTGTGGCTATCCCTTTCCTTCTTTTGCACGACTCCGATTAACATAATGTAATGAACGAGCTTCCAAAGATACTCTATTCTTAGAAGCTAGCAGTACTTACATTGTTTCCCCTCTTATGGAACGATTGATGTTGATGTTGCTTCTCTTATTCTTATGTTATCAATCTTGTTGGTACTTCCTGATTCCTATAAGGTTCATAGTGAAGAGTTAGTCCTAATAAGTTGTACATAGGATACCGACCATACGTCACTCCGAAAGGTCTACAAGGTGTTTCCATGAGTCGAGCATGCATTATATATATGTATCTATTTTACTCTACCGAGCCGCACTATAGTCGGCCGGGTACGGCACCTATTGTGCAACCACTGATCAGTTGGGTTTTACCGAGCTCCACGTGGCCGGGTACGATTCTACCGAGCCTTATAATGGCCGGGTATGTTTTTACCGAGCCTATTACGGCCGGGTACGATATGATAATGATGATGCCCGCAGAGGCGTATGTTTTAAAAGATTATGTATTTATACATATGTATCATGTATTTCATGTCAGGTAGCCCTCAGAGGTACTCAGATGTTACAGGTTGTATATTCTCTATCCCTGCTCATATTGTTGTTCATATTTATGGTTCTCTGCCTTACATACTCAGTACTTTATTCGTACTGACGTCCTTTTATTTGTGGACGCTGCATGTCGTGCTGCAGGTCCTGATAGACAGGCAGGTGTAGCTCCCCCATCACAGTAGGTTGTCCAGTTCAGCGGTGATTGGCGAGATCCCTTCTCCGGACTTGCCTTGGTCTTGGTATGCATTTTTGTTATAGACATTATGGGTATGTCGGGGCCCTGTTCCGACTATGTTGCAGCACTTATGTTCCTTTAGAGGCTCATAGACAAGTGTCGACTCATGTATAGTTTGGTATGCCTTGTCGGCTGGTTTTTGTTGTATAGTCTTTCATTTTAGCGTGGAAGCTTGTACCATGTTTCTTGATTGTCTGGTCATCCCAGTTATGTAGGTTCATGCAATCATATTTTATTGTTGGTTGTTCATGATCCATGTCTACCATTGATATTGGTCTAGTCAGCCTAAAAGATAATAAAGAAGGTTAGATAAAAGGTACGATGGTGCTTGGAAAGTATGGTCGGGTGTTAGTCATGGTCTTCCAGTTTGGGTCGTGACACTTCTCAAGCCAATATCAAAACCAAGTTACAAGTATTCCAAAATCGAAAATGCCCACATAATCATGTTCCACAATTTACCACAATTAAGGTGTTTCAAATTCCTTCCACAATAAGCCAAATATGCCATCACAATGGTTGTTCCCAATTCTTTACCAATCTCGATTACCTTTTTATCTTTCAATTCATATTTCATACCACACCACACGTAGTTCAACATCAATCAAATGCTCAACAAGGAAATCAAAGAATTACGTAAAATTTCTCAATTTGACACATGCCAAAACAATTCGCACACATTTGGGCTATTTTACAAGAATCAAAATTAGCCATACATACCCGGTGATGAGTTTTCTTCCGTTAACTTCCTACTTTATGCTTACCCACGCTATCTTACTCTTGCCAACCTTGTTCTTGAAGACTCTTACTTCTACTCACTTCTTTTTACTAAAAATCAAGTTCAATAATCATGCATGAGTGTAAAATTTCTATTTTCAAAAGCTATTATATGCAAACCTCTCTTTACCCAATTAAAACTGAAAGTCAAAGAAAATAGTTAGGGTTTTTACCTTGAAAAGATTGGGGAAGTTGAATCTTTGCCCTAAGATCCCTTGGAATTAAGGTGGTTGGAACAATCTTTGAAGATGAAGGATTTCTCTCTCTAAAAACCCTCTCTTCTCTCTCTAATTTTGGTGAGATGATATGATAAAATGAAGAAGAAAGGTGTTATATTAAAGAAGAGATCGGGTCAAAAGGTTACAAAAATCTGGGCCGGGGTCAATTATGCGGAGCACTATGCGACCGCAGAATCAACATGCGGTCCGCATAGTGACCGCAGAATTGCCCCAAATTTTACACAGGTTCTGATAAGGAATGCGGCCAGAATGCGGTCCGCATGCTTGATCTGCGGTCGCAAAGTGCACCGCAGATTTGACATGCGATCGCATATCGACCGCACTTTTGACACGATTTTTGGGAAACTCTCCGGAACGTTTTGCGGCAAGAATGCGGTCCGCATGTCAGGTTTGCGATCGCATTCTTGACCGCATATTGGACACTTTTCGGTTGTATGCACAAAAATTTTACGGGGCCTTACATCCCCTCCCCCTTAAGATCATTCGTCCTCGAATGAGGATTTTGAAATAAATGAGTTGGTTTTGAAAGACATGATATGCAACCATCAAAATTTTGACTAACTCTTATATTTTAGAAAAATTTCGCCGGAGTTTCCTTTGTATTATGGACATATCCACCTGTCAGAGGGCCCCCGAAACACATTACCAAACAACAATACACAAATACAACACCTTTCACAACTGGTATACACTTTCTTATGCATTATTCAGACCATGACACCACAGCTACTAGGTTTTATGCACAAAATTTTTACGGGGCCTTACATTACTGTAGCACCATAACACATCAACTCATTCCACACGAGACTCGTACATAAGACCACACGGTCTAAGACCCATAGGCCACTAAATACTCTCTCAATGTTTCCCAATACGGATACCTAGAATCCCACCATTCACATGATATAACACAAGTCTTGATCTTCCCTAACGAAACCGCCATCTTTAGCCACATACACAAATCTTAAGGCACCTAATTGTTACAAGCAAAATCTTGAACACTGCAAAATCATTCTCGGGTATCATTCACCCTTATTCAGCTGTAATTCAACTGTCCCATTGAGTAGAACCACTCGTGTTTTGTTAGAACTCTGACATCGCAGAACATGATTACTTACAGATACAATGAGCCATCTTTCCTTTCTATACACCGAACATTCTCTACCAACAGTAGTTCAAAACATCCTAGAATTTCTTCACATCTACGAAGCGCCATAACCTTGTCAGAATCTTCCCAACATACTTAGAGACAGAATTAACATAGCACAATGCAATTAGTTAATCAATAGCAACCTCCCCAACTTAGCTCGAAGCCATTCATCAAAGCACTTTCAACCACTCATATCATTATTACTCAAGTGATGCCACAATGTTCTAATTAGATTAAACTCAAGTCATTTACAAGCTTCGGCGGAGATTCGAATCATCGTAAATATTAACTCTTTTGCAATTTTTGAATTCATTCACACACAATAGTTAAGCCCACTCTTTAGGTGACAAAATCCTTTCTAAGTCCCAAATTTTCCAAAACTTTTGATAGAGTTTCCTTTGTAAATTGGCCTATCCACCTGCCAGAGAATCACCAAACCATTCTAACAATACATCCACAACTCAACAAGATATCACAATGTATTTCAACAACATTAAATCTCAATACTATACAAATCATATTATCATAATTGATACTTGAACCTGCGCTGTACCTGCTCGAATCATAACACATATCAAAATCACTTTAGTCTTCCTGAGTTTAAACTCGTTCCACTACACATAAGGCACTTTACCTTCCAATTACGAGATATAATAATTATTTCTCACGCCCATAGCTAGGGCTACATATCAAATCACAATAAGAACTGAATACCTTACAGCTCCTCCCATTATCAAACTGCCATTTGCACAATAAGGATTAGTACCGATCGTATGAACTTCATAATACCGACTCGCAAAATTAATACCTTGGTGCTCAAGCCATAGACAAGGATCCGGCCTCAAGTCCTCCCGAC
The DNA here is from genome assembly GCA_032618575.1 of Nicotiana noctiflora. Lineage (NCBI taxonomy): Eukaryota > Viridiplantae > Streptophyta > Magnoliopsida > Solanales > Solanaceae > Nicotiana > Nicotiana noctiflora. The sequence continues at coordinate 1,111 of JASVEL010009153.1, read as the reverse complement.
TGGCCCAACATGAACTCATGGATATTATATCTTGTCCCTCGATCGGGGAATTACAAGCCATAAATCAATTATATTACTAAGCGCTCGAAGCGTACACAGACGTGTGGAAGGAATTTCAAAAATTATATCTCAAGCTGAATCAAGTGCGCACGAAAAGAATTCCAAGAAATGTGAAGTGTTTCCTAAAGGTTCGCAGCCTCCCGAGGATAAGTACAGGCGTCCCCGTACCGATCCACAAGACTCTACTAACCGGCTCAAGACTCACGAGGCCTAGTAAACCTAGGCTCTGATACCAACTTGTCACGACCCCAAATCCGGTCGTGATGGCGCCCAGCACACTGCTAGGCCAGCCTGACCAATCAACAATAACCACGGAGCCACAAGCTCACTTTATCCAATTTAAGCACAACGGTGATAGATATATTAAAAACAGGGAACCAAGTCCCAACACGTGCCAACTCCCATAGACCGAAGGGTCAAGAGTCACGAGCCTCTACAGAGTATACAAAGTGTAAATAGTGAATATAACTGTGCACAAGTGTGGGATGATCAGAACAAAAATACAGACAAACTGGAGAATCAGGTCCTGCGAACGCTGGCAGCTACCTCGACTGTCCAAAAGCACTCCCGAGCCGCAATAGAATCAGCCCTGCTGTGATGTACCTGAATCTGCACACAAGGTGCAAGGAGTCGGGTGTGAGTACTTCCAACTCAGCAGTAATAAAAGTAAATAATGCTGAAGGGAAGAAAACCACGATAGGCACTATCTCATGCTACACAATACAGAACTATCTTTTTATTCCTTTCAAGCATATGTGAGTAGATTATTTAGAAATCTCAATTTTTAGCTACTTTCTTTCATAATAATATACCAATACCTGGATACAATCTCAAGCAATGCAAGTCCGCACTCAAATCAGCCCCTCGGGCTCAGCAGTCCTTATCAATTTACACCAGGAGATCTGGTCAATAAGGCAACTAATGCATGTGTGCCAGTAATGTATGAGTGCTGATTGTTATGCCACGTAGTACACGTAAATCAATGTATGTATGCCATGCATTGCATATGACCGCTATGGCGTGTAGCCCGATCCAATTTGGGTACCCGTGC
>JASVEL010009152.1:0-23735 GCA_032618575.1 Nicotiana noctiflora | reverse complement strand
ATAACACAAATCGCACGATATGAATCCAAGAAAATGAGGTTTTTCCTAAAGTTTCTGTAGCCCTCCGAGGATAGATACGGACGTCTACGTACCGATCCACGAAAGCCTACTAAACCGGCTCATGACTCGCGAGTCCTAATAACCTAGGCTCTGATACCAACTTGTCACGACCCAAATCCGGTCGTGATGGCGCCCAACAATCAAGCTAGGCCAGCCAGACCAATAATTTGATTATCACTAGTACCAGTCCCAAATGGACAACCCAAGAAGAATATATGAGTTTAAAAACTCCAATAATAATAATAATGAACAAAAGTACCGCCACTCCCAAAGATCCGGAGTCACAAGTCTAAAGCCTCTAACAAAAACCAACAGGAATAGAGAATACTATATAGAAGTACTCAAGTCTGAATACAAAATACAAGATAACAACTGGAAATGAGAGGAGAAGCTAGGTTCTGCGAACGTAGGCAGCTACCTCAGCAACTCGATATGACACTGCAACCGCGGGAAATGCCTGTCTACCGCTCCTGAGTACCCGAGTCTGCACACAAAAGGTGCAGGGAGTAGGGGTGAGTACTAAGTACTCAGTGAGTAATAAATTTATACAAGTAGCTGAAAATAAGAAATCCACAGAATACCACAATATGAAGCTACACTACAGTCCGAATCTCCTACGAACTAGCAGCAACAATACAATTCAGCTACCACAGAGTAATTCAGCAAATAAGTATGCAATGCAATGCACATAACCGCTACGGCGTGTAGCCCGATCCAATTTAACGTCGACGGTGCTCACTGGGGGTGTGTACAGACTCCGGAGGGGCTCCTACAGCCCAAGCGCAATACTGCTGCGGCGTGCAGCCCGATCCTCATATCAACCACTGCGGCGTGCAGCCCGATCCCATGCTCAGTCCACAATAAGCAAATAAGTCACAAAACAGTTCATTTTTCTTAATTCTAGTTTCCAGTTCATAATTTATGAAAAATACTTTAACTTTATTAAATTTGCAAAAGCCGGTGACTTAGCATTTCAAAAAGATGATTTCAATTTCCAGGACTGAGATCAGTGATTTAAGCAATTATAGCTATCACATAAATATTGTCCTCTAAGGACGCTACAGATTGGCACAAGGCCCCAAACAAGGCTTACAGCCCACAATTTTATCAAATACAGTGTATTTCCAACACTAACCACATATTATTCATTTCCGGGATGGACCAAGTCTCAATCCCCGATCACAATCAATCCCGCACCTGCCACGGTGTGCGAGCCACGCCCTATTAGCGTCACAATGTGCTAAGCCGGGGTTTCGAACCCTCAGGCTACCATATACACAAACTACTCACCTCTAGCCGGCCGTAGACTCGCCCGCGATGCCTTTTCCTTTGAATTAGCTCCCTCGTGCGTAGAATCTAGTCAAACCACAATAATTATAACAAATACGGGTCAAATAATCATAACCCATTTCAATTTACATGAAATTCGCACAAATACACTAAGTTGGTAAAACCCGACCCCGGGCCCACTGCTCGGAAAATTTTGAAATTAAAACCAATGCGACCCTCATCTCGCCACGAGTCCGTGCATATAAAATTTATCAAAATCGGAGTTCAAATGGCCTTCCAAATCCAAAAATCCCGTTTTCAATATTTGGGCCACATTTCTTCAAGATTTCAACCCAATTTCATGAAGATTGATGTTAATTCTACCATAAAATGATGTTTTTGAGTCAAGAACCTGTCACGACCCTAGTTCACCAATTGTGAACATGTCATGATGGCACCCAGTCCCCAAGACTAGGTAAGCCTAACACGTTGCGGAATATATAAGTTATAAATACTTAAATAAGAAACAGCAGAAAAATAACATAGAAGATATGTAATCCGTGCCGCTTGGCACATACATCCGTCACACAATGAATAAAACACTACCAAGATCCGGAACCCCACGGTAACACAGACTAAAAGGGAAATACAACTGTGGCTCTATGTGTAAAGAATATCTAACAACGAAATGAAGAAAAATGTCAACTAGTAATACTAGAATAGAAGGGAAGCCTCCGGATCCGCGGACGTAGCAGATCATACCTCGAAGTCTCCCAGAAAGCTGCGGAATCACCTAGTACGAGCGTGCTCTGATGTACTTGGATCTGCACAACAAAAGTGTGCAGAAAGAGTAGTATGAGTACACCACGGCGGTACTCAATAAGTGCCAATCCTAACCTCGATGGAGTAGCGATGAAGAAGGTCAGGGCCCTACTGAGAAAACAATAATATAATGATGATAACAAAATAAACAGTTTAAATGATAATAATTTCCGAAATAACAACATTATGATGATTACCGCAACTGTCTACAATTAAGCTAACAACAAATAACCAACTCAAATAAACAAATCCAGGATCCGTGGGAATTGAACCCACAGTCCCATTCTCAGTACCTCTGGGTCTCCGGGAATCGAACCCGCAGCCCATGTCTCAATAATATCTCAATAACTCGGGATCTCCGGAAATCGAACCCGCAGTCCTTACCAGTAATTCAGCATCTTGGGAATCGAACCCGTAGTCCACATTTCAATAATCTCAGGATCTCGGGAATCGAACCCGTAGTCCCTACCAATATCACGCCGGGTCTCTGGGAATCGAACCCACAGCCCTGGGTCTCCGGGAATCGAACCCGCAGTCCACAAGCACAACCAATAAAGGAATCCACAGAGAGAATAATTATGCTTAACTATAACTTCACCGAAAAATAGTACCAATAATTAACAAGGAGTTCAAATAAGGCAATTAGGCAACTAAACAGTTAAGTGCTACCTAATCATGCTCTTCTAACCACTACCGGTAAAAATATCAAATTAACAGCCAAAGACAGAAATATCGCTCATCGAACATTTTTAATAAAGTACGTGTTCAACAACCAGCGCATGTACACGCCCGTCATCTCGCGTACAAGGCATTTAAACTATCACATAATATCCTAGGGGTGAAAATTCCCCCACACGAGGTTAGACAAGCCACTTACCTCGACTCCGATACAAAACCGCTATGAAACAACTCTCTTGCCACGAATGTCGGCCTCCACAAGTGTAGAATCTGATAAAAATCAATAGAATCACATCAAAATAGGCCAATTGGGCATTACCCAATCGAATTAACTCAAAATTCACCAAAACCCACAAGTTGCCAAAACCCGACTTCCGGTACGCTTATCGAAAAATCACAAAAATTATATATTCGGGTTCCTTATCTCAATACGAGTCCGTGCATATAAAATTTATCGAAATCGGACTCCGTTTGCCCATTCAAATCAAAGATTTTCTAACATTTAGGCCTAGGGCTCAAACCCACCTTTAATCTTCCAATTTCGGTGAAATAATCATGGATTTCATGATAAACCAACGAATTAAGGTCAAGAAACTTACCCCCGATGATTTCCCGATGATATCCCAGCGTTTCCCCTTCAAAATCCTCTCTTGGAGCTCAACAATGGCATTTTTTGATTTATGGGTCGCGGCTGAAATGTTTCTGGACTTAAGTCACTGCCAGACATTTTTACTCTATGCGATCGCATGATCCCTGTTGCGATCGCATAGAACAAATTTTGACCCTCGCCAAACTACTCTATGCGATCGCATAGCCCTTAATGCGATCGCAATGCTCACCAAAATATACCTATGCGATCGCATACCCTGCTCCGCGATCGCATAGGACAAAAGCTGGACCTGGGACCCCTCTTCTCTATACACTATGCGATCGCATAGGACTTTACGCGATCGCAGAGCACAACTTCCCAGAACTATGCGATCGCATATCCATGCCCGCGATCGCATAGAACAAATACTTGGCCTCTCCAGAAACCTTCTATGCGATCGCATTAGCCCATTGCGATCGCATAGAGCATTCGTCTGCAGCACACACCAGCAGTTAACAGCATTTCCAAAATGCATGAAATAGCCCGATTGGACCCCCGGATTCATCCCGAGACCCCGGGATCCCAACGAAAACCACCAACCTATTCCAAAACATGATACGAACTTATTCTAATCATCAAAACACGTCTAACAACATCAAAACCCATAATTCACATCGAATTCAAGCCTAAATTTCTTAAAACTTTTCGAATTGCATATTCGATCAAAAACCCGACCAAACGACGTCCGAATGACCTGAAACTTTGCGGACATATCCAAATTCACATAACGAAGCTACAGAAATTGTCGGAATTCCATTCCAACCCCCGGATCAAAATCTCACCTATCGTTCGGATTCGCCAAAATTTCAACCTTCGGCATTTCAAGCCTAATTGAGCTACGGACCTCCAAAATACATTCCGAACGTGCTCCCAACCCCGAAATCACCTAACGGAACTAGTGGAACCATCGGATTTCCGTTCCGGGATCGTCTTAACACTGTTCCGGCTACGGGCCATTTTCTAGCTTCAAAGCTCTTATTTAGGGACTAAGTGTCCCAAAATGCTCAAATTTTTAGAACCGACTCTCCCGCCAACCCACAATAGCAGAAATGAACTTAGAGGAACAGTTAAATTAGGGATTGGGGCGAAATTTTCTAAAATGACCGGTCGGGTCGTTACATCTTCCCACACTTAAAGATGATGACTTCTCAGTGATTTCCTCGAGTTTTCTTCTCTCTAGGGCTCAAAATTGAGTTTTGGGTTAATGAACCCGTAACCCCTCTGTTCTGTGATTAAATTCTCTGCCAGACCCATTTACCTTACGCGATCGCGACTCGCCTCACGCGATCGCGATGTTAAAAAATCCAGACTCACGCGATCGCGATGTTCAAACATCCGGCTTCACGCGGTCGCGTCTCTCTTCGTGCGATCGCGTAGCACAAATTTCCCTGGACCCCATTTCTCTTCTACGCGATCGCGTCTGTGCCCCCCGCGATCGCGTTGCTTCCGCTCTTGACCTTATGCGATCGCGTCCCTTTCTCTGCGATCGCACTGCACAATTTTCGGACCCTATGCGATCGCAATGCCCTTCACGCGATCGCATAGAGTTAATTTCACGCCCCCTTCCACTCTTCTATGCGATCGCAGTCATCTCTATGCGATCGCATAGAGCAACTGCTGACTGCAATTTTCTGCAGAAATTTTCCAAGTTCTAAATGCCCGGTTGATGGTCCGAATCCATCCCGAGGCCCCCGGGACCCCAACGAAAACCACCAACATACTCCAAAACATGATACGGACTTGTTCCAATCACAAAAACACCATCCTAAACATCAAAATCACCATTTCTACATGAATTCAAGCCTAAGTTTCTTCAAAACTTTCAAAACTAACATTCAATCCAAAACACGATCAAACGATGTCCGAATGACCTGAAAATTTGCAGACATATCCAAAATCACATAACGAAGCTACAGAAATTGTCGGAATCCCATTCCGACCCCCGGATCAAAATATCACCTACCATCCGGTTTTCGCCAAAATTCAACCTTCGCCAATTCAAGCCTAAAACTACACCGGACCTCCGAATTCAATTCCGATTGCTTGCCTAAGTCATAAATGATCCCCCGGAACTAGTCGAATCATCAGAATCCGATTCCGAGCACTCTAACTCAATAGTGAACTCTTGGTTGACTTCTCATATTCAAGCTTTCTTCAAACATGCTATTTGTTTCATTTTCAATCCAAACCACTCATAACTCACCCGATATATTCTAATACTGATTCAAAAGCATAATATATGTAAATGCAAGGTAACGGGGTGGTAAATTCCCGTAACGACGGGCCGGGTCGCTACAAATAATTATGATAATAATATTTAAAATATATCAGGGAGATAAAAATATTATATTAGGAATAAAATGGCTAGAAAAAGTTAAACCATACAACTTAGATAATGAACAACTAATCATACATTATGAAAATAAGAAAGTAACAATAAAAAGAACTATATTATAAATATGAAAATACATGTACTAGTAAAAATAATAGTGGAAGGATACTACAATAGATACTACTCACCTATGATAGACACGGGATCAGAAGTAAATTTATGTAGATATAATTGTCTACCAGAAGAGAAATGGGAAAAACTTAGAACACCCTTACCAGTAACAGGATTTAATAATGAAGGGAGTATAATTACTCACAAATCAAAAAATATAAAAATACAAATATGGGATAAAATACTTATTATAGAAGAAATATACAATTTTGAATTACCAACAAGAGATATTTTACTAGGAATACCATTCTTAGATAAACTATACCCACACGTAATAACTAAAACACATTGGTGGTTTACAACACCATGTAAACAAAAAATAGGAGCAAAAAGAGTTCTAAAAAAGAAAAGAAAAACAACCGATTGGATAAAAGGAAGTGAGAAAATAACACAAAAATTAGAAAATGAAAAAGAAGATACTAATAAAATAGAATTAATTATTTTTTCAATAAATACAGTTAAAATAATCCAAGAAAAACTAGAACCATTATATAGTGAAAACCCATTACAAGGTTGGGAAAAACATAAAACAAAGGTAAAAATAGAGCTAATTGATGAAAATAGTATAATAACACAAAAACCTTTAAAATACAATTTCAAAGATTTAAATGAATTTAAAATACACATTGACGAATTATTAGAACAAGGTTATATACAGGAAAGCAATAGTAAACATACTAGTCCAGCATTCATAGTAAATAAACATAGTGAACAAAAAAGAGGAAAAGTAGAATGGTTATTGATTATAGAAACCTAAATGCAAAAACTAATACATATAATTACCCAATACCAAATAAAATACTAAAAATAAGACAAATCCAAGGATATAACTATTTTAGTAAATTTGATTATAAATCAGGATTTTATCACTTAAAGTTAGAAGAAGAATCCAAAAAATTAACAGCATTTACTGTACCCCAAGGATTTTATGAATGGAATGTATTACCTTTCAGATATAAAAATGCACCAGGTAGATACCAACATTTTATGGATAACTATTTCAAAAAATTAGAAAATTGCATAATATATATTGATGATATATTATTATATTCAAAAACACAAGATGAGCATATAAGATTATTAGAAAAATTTATACATATTATACAAATATCGGGAATAAGCTTAAGCAGAAAAAAGGCAGAAATAATGAAAAATCAAATAGAATTTCTAGGAATAGAAATAGATAAAAGTGGAATTAAAATGCAAACTCATATAGTACAAAAGATAATAAATTCCAATGAACAATTAGATACAAAAAAGAAACTACAATCATTTTTAGGATTAGTAAACCAAGTAAGAGAATATATACCAAAATTAGCAGAGACTTAAAAACCATTGCAGAAAAATCTAAAAAAAGATATAGAGTATCACTTTAGTGAAGAAGATAAAAAACAAGTAAGAAAAGTTAAACAAATATGTAAAAATCTACCAAAACTATACTTCCCAGATGAAGATAAAAAATTTACATATATAGTAGAATCAGACGCAAGTGAAAAAAGTTATGGAGGAGTATTAAAATACAGGTATGATAAAGAAAAGTTAGAACATCATTGTAGGTATTATTCAGGAACATTTACAAACTCGGAAATAAAATGGAAAATTAATAGAAAAGAATTATATGCAGTATATAAATGTTTATTGGCATTTGAACCATATATTGTATATAATAAATTTATTATAAGAACAGATAATACAGAAGTAAAATGGTGGCTAACCAGGAAGATACAAGATTCAGTTACAACAAAGGAAATACGAAGGCTTGTATTGAATATACCGAATTTTACATTTACAATTGAAGTAATTAGTACTAACAAAAATATGATTGCAGACTACCTATCAAGACAAAGCTACACAAACTGAAGAAATAGATACAACAAAAGATATGATCTCAATCCTTGAGAAATTATCCTCTCAAATGGATAATATGGGAACGAGAATACAAAAGCTAGAAGATGCCAAAAATCTAAGTCAGCAACATGACTCTAAAGATGCGGATATAAGTCAATCGGAAGACTATAAAATTCCAGAGCTACAAGGTGACGTTGGGAAACACCTTAAAACCCATAACATGTGTGTTTGATACAGCTGCAGGAAGTTCATCTACAAAGAAAGGAGTTAGAAATACAAACATGAACAAGATATTTGACAAACCATATACACCTAAAATACCAAAAGACCCATTATTCGTACCTCCACAAATGACATCATATTTAGAAAGCCTAAACCAAGAAAAGAAAGTTTAGAATCATATAACCAGATCATATATAGAAAATATTCACAAAATACAGACATATCTAAACCTCAATCCAAGATCGAAAACTACCAGAGAACCAACCCAAGATTTCATAACCCAAAAACTACAAGGATACAATAGGCTAATAGCACAACCAAAAACAAATGCTAACCTAGTAAAAACATGTTATAGTTATGGACTATTAAGTACAGTATACACATACGATGGAGAAAAGATATCGACTATACTAGAATTATACAAGGCATTTACAAACTTCAAAAGAGTTACAAAAGGAAACTTATTCTTTATAAAATTCTATACCGCACCAGCAGAAATATTATATGACGAAATAAAACCAGTCATACAAGTAATCAAAATAGGACTCACAAAGGATATGCTTATACCAGAGGAGATAGGACAACAACAAGAAATACCAAAATGTGAAATACCCAGCTTTTATGCAAACAAAAGGATTATTGGAATATCTACAATCATCAATGAGCTAGCACACAATTATCTAAACGGAAATGCTATTTGGAGTTATTATTCAAGAGACCAATTATTAATATATTCAAATTCAAAGGAACAACGACAATCAGATATCGAAGAAATCCAAAAATGGATTATGTCTCTACTAAATCCAGAAAGACAACCTACAACCAGAGCATTAAGGAAAGAATTTATCTCAGAAGATTTATTAGCAAGATATTGCAGAATAATCAGTCAAAAATATCCAGACCATTTATGTTCAAAATGTCACGGAGAAGATAATGTAATTCCAGAAGTCCAGTTAGAATAATTGAAGAAGATAGTGGAAGATAACTCAAAAGACAAGAAAGTCGTAAAGAAAAAGAAGAAAGAGACATAATGTCACGACCCCAAATCCGGTCGTGATGGCGCCCAGCACAATGCTAAGCCAGCCTGACTAATCAATATCAACAACGGAGCTAGAAGCTCTCTTTAGCCCATTTAAGTATATTAAATCACGAAGCAATAGCGATACATATAACGAAAACGGGGAACCAAGTCCCATAATACATCAACTCCCATATACCGAAGGGTCAAGAGTCATGAGCCTCTACTGAACATGAGTGTGTAAAGGTTTACAAGATACCAAGTGCGGAAAGAAAAGTCAATACAAAATCAAGAGACAGTAAGAAGGAATATCGGTTCCTGCGGACTCTGCAGCTACCTCGAATATCCTCAAAGGTCGCCTCGCACAGCTACTGGATCACTGCTGAGAGGTACCTGGATCTGCACACAAGGTGCAGGGAGTAAAATGAGTACTGCCAGACTCAGTGGTAATAAACAAGGGTAAGACAGCGCAGATAAGAAATCCGCAATAAAGCACTATGTAAAGCCGTAATCAAATACCCTGTCACAGAATCAATATCAACTGTACCTGTACCAACAAGTACCAGCAAAACAGTATAACAGCTAGCAGATGTAGCTAAATACAATGCAATGCATGATATGACCGCTACGGCACGTAGCCCGATCCAATTTGGGTACCCGTGCTCACTGTGGGGGTTCAGACTCCGGAGGGGCTCCTACAGCCCAAGCACAATATCACTACGGCGTGCAGTCCGATCCAACATATATACTGCTGCGGCGCGCAGCCCGATCCACTACCAGTCAGCTAATATGCAATTACAGCCTCGCAGGCTCAAAAGTAGTTTTTTGAAAACATCTTTTATCATTTTTCAGTTGAAAAACAGTAATATCAAGTTCCAGAGATTGGAAATAGCATGATAACAGAAATAGCTACGGACTGGTAGTAACTAACATGTCAATATGATAAGACAATGATAACGATCCTCGCGGGATCCAATAACTGGCTCACGGCCCACATGTATACTCAACCGCCGAAGAAGGTGGTTCCTCGGCTCAAGAGTGGCCATTATCACAATATATAATATGCAACCATCCGAGAAGGAGGTTCGAGGGCTCAAGAATAGCCTAATATCATAACACAGTATCAACAAGTCGGACTAAGCCATAGTCCCCAATCACAATCGACCCCGCACTCACATGAGAGTACGTGTCTCGCCGCTATACATCGTCACAAAGTGGTATACCGGGGTTTCGAACCCGCTAGTCATCACCCATATCTATTACTCACCTCAATACGGTGCGACGACTACTCCGCAATGCCATTGCCACGAGAATCAATCTCCGCACGCGTAGAATCTAATCAAATACAGTAGAAACACAACAAATTAGGCCAATGGGACGACACCCTATCAAAACAACTCAATTTACATCAAAATTCCCAAAGTTGTCAAAACCCGACTTTCGGTACGCTTGTCGAAAAATTACAAAAGTCACATATTCGGAATCCTCATCTCGATACGAGTCTAGGCATATCAAATTTACCAAAATTGGACTCCATTTGCCCACTCAAATCAGTGTTTTTCTTCAATTTAGGCCTAGGGCTCAAACCCACCTTAAATCTCCCATTTACAGAAATTTAACCAATGATTTCATGTAAAAATGATATAATTAGGTCACAAAACTTACCTCCAACGAAACCCCGATGATTTCCCAGCAATCTCCCGTCAATTTCTTCTCTTGGAACTCAAAAATGGAGGTTTTGGGTATTAAACCCGTGACTGGCCAGTTCTGGTTTTTAATTTCACTGCCAGGCACTTTAACCCTACGCGTTCGCGATGTACCTCACGCGAACACGATGCCTTGATCCTTTCCTTCATCGCGAACGCGACATGATGTCACGCGTCCGCGAAGGCCAACTCACCAACTCCGGATTTTTACTCTACGCGAACGCGTCCCTGACCACGCGAACGCGATGCTTCGCCTATTCCAGCTACGCGAACGCGACCCTAACCATCGCGAACGTGATGCTTCCCTTCCTTCTCTTACGCGAACACGTGACTCCCTCTCGCGAACACGATGACCACGATGACCAGCCTACGCGAATGCGGGCCTTGCCCTCGCGCACGCGAAGGCTAAAAGTGTGCCCAGTGATCTGCAGATTCCAGCAGACCCTTTCTTGTTTCAAAGTGCCGGACAATGGTCCGGATTCACCCCGAGGCCCCCGGGACCCCAACGAAAACCACCAACATACCCCAAAACACAATAAAAACTTGTTCCAATCATAAAAACACCCTCCTAAACATCAAAATCACCAATTACACCCGGATTCAAGCCTAAGTTTCTTCAAAACTTTCAAAACTAACATTCAATCCAAAACCCGATCAAACGACGTCCGAATGACCTGAAATTTTGCAGGCACATCCAAAATCACCTAACGGAGCTACTGCAACTGTCGGAATTCCATTCCGACTCCCGGATCAAAATCTCACCTACCGTTCGGATTTCGCCAAAATTCAACCTTAGCCAATTCAAGCCTATTTCTACACCGGGCCTCCAAATTCAATTCCGATTGCTCCCTTAAGTCACAAATCACCTTCCGGAACTAACGGAATCATCAAAATCCGATTCTGAGCCCTCTAACCAAATAGTCAACTTCGGGTTGACTTTCCTTATTCAAGTTTCCTTCAAAAAGGCTATATGCCTCATTTTCAATCCAAATCACTCCTAAATCACCCGATAGACTATAACACTGATATAAAAGCATGAAACATGAAATTACAACATAACGGGGTGGTAATTCCCGTGACGACGGGCCGGGTCGTCACACATAAAGAAGAAATGATCAAAAGAAGACAAAGCGGCCGACAAGATACAAAGAAGAAGATAAAGGAGAAAGAGAAATAAAAAGAAAGAAGACAAAGCGGATAATAATGTAGAAGAAATATTTACTTTTCTTTATGTAAAGTTCTTTGTTTTTATGTAAAAATGTCAGAGTCGTAAAAGTCGTAGTCGTAAATAGTAAGAGTCAAGTTACAATTCATGAATAGTAAAGGCCAATGAATAGTAAAGGCCAATGAATAGTAAGAGTCAGATGTGAATAGTAAGAGTCAAATGTGAATAGTAAGAGTCACCTTACTTCTTTATATAAAGAAGTAAGTAGATAGAAGAAAGATATCCTCAGAATTCGAAATATTATCAGAAATAAAAATTCTCTTTTCAAAAACTCTCTCAAATAAGCTATAAGATTCAACAAATTATGTCTCAGGTAAAATCATTTATGATTATGTCTAGCTAAATTCTTATATTCCTGATAATCGTCTTATAATACTATAGTTTCATCATGTTATAGTAATGTTATAAAAGATAATTTGAGTAAGTTTGCCATGGAAGTATGCTTTAAGTAGTTACCTATGCTAAGTCACTCCTAATGGGAAACCGGTGACGCGAGGAGATGTCGTTTAGGGAAGTACCGCAGTTGAGGACATTGCTAGGGTAAATGATTAGAGCAAAGGGCCATGGTAGTGACCAAAAAATTAGTTTTTATATCTTATTATTATATGATGAATATGATAGTAAAGTAAGAAGATTAGAAGGAATACCATAAGAACATTAGGAATACATAAAATAATGATAACATACCTACTAGATGAAATGACAGATAATTATAAGATATTAATGTTTTATGTATTTAAAAAATAACCGAACCTGAAATAAGAAAAAATATATGGAATAAAATTCAAGAATATGAAAATCTAGTTTTAACAGAAATAATTAACCAAGAATGGAACGAAGAACTAGAAGAACTAGAAGAAGCCTATAATAATGACGAACTAGAAAGAATATATAATTATGACTATACAAATACATGGGACTCAGGACCTGAAACAGACTAAAATATGGTAAATTACGAATATTTAAGTTATTGGACAGAAACTATGCTTGAAATAAGTAAAACCGAACAAAATATGAAAAATGATTTAGATAATTATATGCAAACTAAAAAAATCATTAAATAAAAATATAGAAAAATTACTGTTACTAAAAAAGTTAGCTAAAGAAAATTATAACTTAGCATTTAACCAGCAATGAATCAAAAATCTAATCAATTATCAACACAGTTAGTAACTAATCAATCCAAGAGACCTATAACAGAGCTGTAACGACCCAGCCCGTCGTTACGGGAGTTATCGCCTCATTTTCTCCATTTAATACTTCAATATGCTAACTTATATGTGTTTGGAAATTTAGAAGCAAATCGGAGGGAATTTAGATAGAAATAAGGCCATAAATCCCTTTTTGAGAAGAATAGGTTGGAAAAGTCAACCGAATGTTGACCGATGACTTTGGCAGCTCGGAATTGAATTCTGATGATTCACTAGTTTTGGAGGATCATTTATGGCTTAGGAGAGCAATCGGAATCGAATTCGGAGGTCGGGTGAAGTTTTAGGCTTGAATTGGCTAAGGTCGAATTTTGATGAAATCCGAACGGTAAGTGAGATTTTGATCCGAGAGTCGAAATGGAATTCTGATAGTTGCAGTAGCTCCGTTAGGTGATTTGGGATATGCGTGAAAAATTTCAGATCATTCGGAGGTGTTTAGGTCGAGTTTTAGATCAAATGCAAGTTTCGGAAGTTTTGGAAGAACTTAGGCTTGAATCCGATGTAAATTTGGTGTTTTGATATTAGTTTTGGTGTTTTGAGAGTGAAACTAAGTTTACATGATCATATGTGGCATATTAGTATGTTCGTATACTGTCCCGAGGAGCTCGGATGAGTTTCAGATAGGTTTGGGTTGCGTTATGCTCGTTTTTCTTATGCTTCGACATCGTTTTTTCAAGCATAAATGATATTATATTGAACAAATGAGCTCCGATTACTGTTTTGAATGAAGAACTAGATCCGTATCGTAATTACGGACCCGTAGCAAAAAGAATCATCGAATTTGGACATCGTATGAGGATTTTATGGCTATTTTACTAAGGTTGCCCAGATTTTCAGGTTAATGACGAAACTGCCCCTGACGGCGTATTAAAAACCTGCACTATTTGCAAATCTTAAAACCTACATATCTCATTCATTATAAGGTCAAATTGAGTGATTCAAAAGCCTAAATTCATTAGAATTTCACAAGGAATCCATTGGGAGCAGTTAAACGCGTGAACAGTATACCTAGAACGAGCAGGTCGAGTTTTCTTCCAATTTTGGAACGGGAAGAAGCTTCTGAGGTAATTTTTAAGAGAGAAATCAATGGGTAATCGCTGGAGGTAAGTTTCTTGACTCAAAAACATGATTTTATGCTAGAATAAACACCAAAATTCTTGAAATTGGTAGAATTTGTGAAGAACTAGGGCCTAAATCATGAAAACGAATTTTTGGGTGTTGAAAGGCCATTCGAACTCCGATTTCGATAAATTTTATATGCACGGACTCGTGGAGAGATGAGGAATCTGTTGGTATGAATTTCGGAATTTTTCAAGAAGCGGGCCCGGGGTCCGGGTTTTACCAACTTGGTGTATTATTGCGTATTTCGTATAAATTGAATTGGGTTATGTTTCTTTGACCCGTATTTGATATAATTGTTGTGTTTGACTAGATTCTACACATGAGGCGGTAAATTTGAAGGGAAAAGGTATCGCGGACGAGTCTGCGGCCGGCTAGAGGTGAGTAGTTATTGTATATGGTAGCCTGAGGGTTCGAAACCCCGGCTTAGCACATTGTGACGCTAGTAGGGCGTGGCTCCCACCCCGTGGCAGGTGCGGAATTGATTGTGACTGGGGATTGAGACTTAGTCCATCCTGGATGTGAATAATATGCTATATGCGGTTGAAACGCACATTGTGTTAGATATATTTTTTGGGTTGTAAGCCTTGTTTGGGGCCTTGTGCCGACCTGTAGTATCCCTAGGGGATAGTTTATATGTGATAGCTATACTTGCTTAATCACTGATCTCAGTCCTGGAATTTGAAATTACAATATTGAAATGCAAAGTCACCGATTTTCGCGAAAATTAAATAAAAGTTAAAGTATTTTCATAAATTATGAACTGGAACCTAGAAATAAGTAAATTGAGTTGTTTTGTGACTTATCTGATTATTGTGGACTGAGGATGGATCGGGCTGCACGCCGCAGCGGTTATTTTGATATGAGGATCGGGCTGCACGCCGCAGCGGTATTTGCGCTTGGGCTGTAGGAGCCCTTCCGGAGTCTGTACACACCCCCAGTGAGCGCCGTCGACGTTAAATGGATCGGGCTATACGCCGTAGCGGTTACGTGCATTGCATTGCATCTTTATTTGTTGAATTATCTTCTCTTGTTTTCCATCCATCTTCTGATGCTAGTTCGTAGGAGATTCGGACTGTAGTTAGCTTCATACTGTGGTATTCTGTGGATTTCCTTCTTTCAGTTGCTTTTATATATTTATTACTCACTGAGTACTTAGTACTCACCCCTACTCCCTGCACCTTTGTGTGCAGATTCAGGTACACAGGAGGGATAGACGAGCACTCCAGCTTTTATCAGTATTTATCCGAGTTGCTGAGGTAGCTGCTGGCGTTCGCAGAACCTGGCTTCTCTTCTTATTCTATTTTTCCTTTGTATATAAATTATTCATACTTTAGTATTTGGTCTAGATGTTGTTATCCGATCTTGTTTAGAGGCTCCAGACTCGTGACCCTAGATCTTTGGGGTGGTTATACAGTTATGCTTTATTGTTGACATAAATGTTCAGGTAATTGATTTGAGCTTCATGCTCGGGATGAGAGTGTAAATGGTCGGGCTTGCCTAGTAGTTGTGTTGGGCGCCATCACGACCGGGATTGGGGTCATGACAAGTTGGTATCATAGCCTAGGTTACTAGGCCCCATGAGTCTTGAGCCGATGTGTAGAGTCTTGTGGATCGGTACGAGGACACCTGTACTTATCCTCGGGAAGCTACAAACCTTTAGGAAACACTTCACATTTCTTGGAATTCTTATCATGCGTACTTGATTCAGTTTGAGATATAATCTTTGAAATTCCTTCCACACGCCTGTGTATGCATCGAGCGCTCAGTAATATGATTGCCTTGATGGCTTGTGATTTCCTGATCGAGGACGAGATAGAATCTTCGTGAGTTCATGTTGGGCCAGTCGGGAGGACTTGAGGCCAGATATTTGTCCATGACATAAGCACCAAGGTGCGGATTTTGTGAGTTAGTATTATGAAACTTATATGACCGGTATTGTCCCTAACTGTGGAAATGGCAGCTTAATAATGTACGAGCTGTCAGGATGTTAGATCCTTATTATAATCTGTTATGTAGCCCCGAACTATAGGCGTGGTGAATATTTATCATATCTCTTAGTTGGAAGGTAAAGTGCCTTACGTGTAGTAAAACGAGCTTAGACTCAGGAAGACTAAAGTGATTATGCTATGTATATCCTGGTGGAAGGTGTTGTACTGAAATACTAGATTGAGGCAAAATAGGTGAGTTGATTCTTAGGTGTAATTGAAAGGTATTTGATATGTGTCATGATTCGAGCAGGTGCAACGCATGTTCAGGTATAAATTGTGATAATATGATTCGTATAGTATTGAGATTTAATGTTGTTAAAATGCATTGTGATGTCTTGTTGAGTTGTGGATGTATTGCTAGAATGGTTTGGTGATTCTCTGGCAGGTGGATAGGCCAATTTGCAAAGGAAACTCTGCCGAAATTTTTGGAAAATTTTGGGACATAGAAAAGATTTCTGTCACCTAAAGAGACTAGGCTTAACTGTAGTGTGTGTATAAATGCAAGAGTTGCAGAAGAGTTAAGGTCTCTGATGATTCGAGTCTCTGTCAAGGCTTGTAACTGACTTGAGTTTAATCTCACTATAACCTTGTGGCATTTGAGTAATAATGATATGAGTGGCTAAAAGTGCTTTGATGTATGACTCCGAGCCAAGTTGGGGAGGTTGTTATTGATTAGCTGATTGCACTGTTGTGTGCTATGTTGGTTCTGTCTCTAGCCTGTTGGGAAAAATCGTATAAAGGTTATGGTGCTTCGTAGATGTGAAGAAATACTAGGATGACTTGAACTGCTGTTTGTAAAGAATGTTCGATGTATAGAAAAGAAAGATAGCTAATTGCATCTGTATGAAATCATGTTCTGCGGTGTCAGAGTTCTAACAAGGCACGAGTGGTTCTGTTCAATAAGACAGTTGAATTATAATTGAATAAGGGTGAATGACGCCCGAGAATGGTTTTGCGGTGTTTAAGATTTTGCTTGTAACAGTCAGGTGTATTAAGATTGTGTATATGGCTAAAGATGGTGGTTTTGTTAGAAGAAATCAAGACTTGTGTTATGTTATGTGAATGATGGGATTCTATGTATCCGTATTGGGAGGTAATGATAACGAATTCCAAATCGCAGGAAGTTCTTCAAAATAAAGCATTGTAGAATGTGGTACTTCTGGGAAACATTGAGTGAGTATTCAGCAGCCTGTGAGCCCGAGACCGTGTAGTCTTATGTATGAGTCTCGTGTGGTAACCTGAGTTGAGGTATTGTGGTGCTACAGTAAAGGCTAATATTAAATTAAAGATGAATTAGAAAGGAAATTGGTTAAATGGGACAGCTTGATAATGAACCAAAACGGTGTAATAAGGATAAGATTAATTCCTGGCATGTGTTCGAAGTAATGAGTCTTGTAGGTATTGTACAACAAAGCTCTTGCGTGCTGGCAGTTTGCTTAGCTGGGTTTGGGTAAAAGGGACTCAGTCCTGGCAGTTCATCTTGTGCAATAAATTAGGAGAAAGAGTTTGTGATGTGTTCTATCGTGGTTTGAAAGGGAGTATATTTCGGTCGGTATGCGAAACATGGAATGTGTAATGACTTTTATTCTATATGGGATCATGAAGGTCCTTGACTAGTTGAGTGCGTCGATGTATGCGGCATAGGAGAGGGATGGAAATTTTCCATGTTATCTTAGTGTGGTATGGTATATGCGATGTGTTATGGGAAGTTGATAATGGCATGTTCAAGGTCTTGAGATCAGTTCATAATATATGGGAAGTCATTAAAAATTATTGGGTAGTGCGGGTAGTTGCAGGTGATTTAAGAATCGATCAATGGTACTGCTATTCTAGTGGTTGGGAGGATATGTGGTAAAAAAGGACAAGGTAATGTAAACTGATAATACCTAGTGGTATGGTGGTATTCTCTTGTTGGATCGATTGTGATGATTGAGTTGTTGATGGCATAGGGAAATTTCTTAATGACTTTCGTGGTATGAATGGATGCTTGATGTGTGTTATGTATTCGCGTAGTGGAGTGTAGAATCATGCATAGTGATTCAGGTGCTATAAAGGTGATGGAGACTAGAAGTTCTCGTAATCTGCTTACGCAGTAGTTGTATATCGTGTATATCGGCACCTTTTAGCGATCATTGGAAATTGGAAGCCTTAGTGGCTCTCTCGTAGTTTGATATGATGAATTTTGTGTTGTGATACTTGATTGCAGACTGGTTGTCATGAGTTAGGTTGTTTAGACTAATGTGATATGGACTATGTCGGAAATGGCACAAATTGCTTAACAAAGTGCATCAGAGTATGCTCCAACAGGGTAGTTGTACCCAGGACCAGCGGACGGCGGGTAGGTATTGCTTTGTCGGTGGGGCCCTCGTGGCGGATATCAGTGCAAAAGTTTCTACTATTGATCCAGTTTCAGTATTGGGGAGACTTTGTCGGATGCATATCTTGCGGCCGAGCTTGAGGCTATATATCTTTGTTGTAATGAGAAATCCGACTCGGTGTGCATTTTTTTTTTGCGAGAGTTTTGCGTGGATCGGGTGGTACGCCGCCACGAGTTATTTGGATCGGGTGGCACGCCGCCACAGGTATGGTATCTGGATCGGGTGGCACGCCACCACGGGTATGTCATTTTGAGCAAGTTGCACACCGCAACCGTGTAATATGGAGCATAGTTTTTTTTTCTATAGGTTACCTTGCGTACTATACTTCCTAGTCTCTGAGGAAAGTCAGTGTTAGGTGTCGCTCGGCGACTGTCGCATCGGTTATGTCCTTACAAGATTTGATGGCGTATATTAATTGTTTCACCGTGGGTGAGATTGATTGCTTGAGTTCAGACCTAGATCTGTGCATGGCTGACTGTTTTGAGCATGATGAGATGACTTGAGGTGTTTCATAGGTAATAGTGTTTGGATGGAATCATAAGTTGTGGCAAGGGCATATGATGTTATGACCTTTCGAGGAGAATTCAGGTACTCTATTTCTATAATGCGAGACTGGATCTCAGTCCTATGTTACGATGGTACGGAGGAATTGAATTACAGCTTTGTGTTTGAGTTAGTTGTCATGATTTGAGTATGTTCAGACGTTTCTTATTGGAGCCTGTGTTGTGCTCATCGTGGCTTAGGCCGGTGTTGATGTGTCATATCACCAGTGCGGTGTGTTATAATCGAAATGATCGTTGGATCCACTAATCAGTGTGGGCATATGTGATTTCAGTTGGTTAAAAATGTAATATCAAGGTTTGGCTCCGAAATCTATTATGGTATCAGTTAAAAGGGAAATGGAATCATACATGGATGACCTGAGATTTGGATTCGATATATCGCGTGTTTCAGCTGCCGTGGGCAGTATATAAAGATATTGGAACAAGACTTTAGCTAACAAGAAAGGTTTTTCGGTAATATTTGGTTATCGTGGGAAATTGTTGTGATTAGAGGGCATCATCTCGAGTGATTGGGTTGTTTGGTACACCATAAGATCTCACCCGGAGTGGCGAGTATGGGCTATTACAGTTGGTTCGAGTGTATTCTGAATATAGACGTGGGATTCAGATTTGGTATATGATTTCGGAGGTGCAATGTGGTCTATGTTTCAGATGGACTGTGGAAGTTCAGCTATATTGTGTTATCAGACTTATGATGGATATGGTGACGTGGTACCACCCCGAATATATGCTTGGCAAGGTCATTCAGCTATTGGGTTGCTTTTAGTACAACTCTAGGTACGCTCGAGGACGAGTGTTTGTTTAAGTTGGGGAGATGTAACGACCCAGCCCGTCGTTACGGGAGTTATCGCCCCATTTTCTCCATTTAATACTTCAATATGCTAACTTATATGTGTTTGGAAATTTAGAAGCAAATCGGAGGGAATTTAGATAGAAATAATGCCATAAATCCCTTTTTGAGAAGAATAGGTTGGAAAAGTCAACCGAATGTTGACCGATGACTTTGGCAGCTCGGAATTGAATTCTGATGATTCGACTAGTTTTGGAGGATCATTTATGGCTTAGGAGAGCAATCGGAATCGAATTCGGAGGTCCGGTGAAGTTTTAGGCTTGAATTGGCTAAGGTCGAATTTTGATGAAATCCGAACGATAAGTGAGATTTTGATCTGGGAGTCGGAATGGAATTCTGATAGTTGCAGTAGGATAAATTTTATATGCACGGACTCGTGGAGAGATGAGGAATCTGTTGGTATGAATTTCGGAATTTTTCAAGAAGCGGGCCCGGGGTCCGGGTTTTACCAACTTGGTTTATTATTGCGTATTTCGTATAAATTGAATTGGGTTATGTTTCTTTGACCCGTATTTGATATAATTGTTGTGTTTGACTAGATTCTACGCATGAGGCAGCAAATTTGAAGGGAAAAGGTATCGCGGACGAGTCTACGGCCGGCTAGAGGTGAGTAGTTATTGTATATGGTAGCCTGAGGGTTCGAAACCCCGGCTTAGCACATTGTGACACTAGTAGGGCGTGGCTCGCACCCCGTGGCAGGTGCGGAATTGATTATGACTGGGGATTGAGACTTAGTCCATCCTGGATGTGAATAATATGTTATATACGGTTAAAACGCACATTGTGTTAGATATATTTTGTGGGTTGTAAGCCTTGTTTGGGGCCTTGTTCCGACCTGTAGTATCCCTAAGGGATAGTTTATATGTGATAGCTATACTTGCTTAATCACTGATCTCAGTCCTGGAATTTGAAATTACAGTATTGAAATGCAAAGTCACCGATTTTTGCGAAAATTAAATAAAAGTTAAAGTATTTTCATAAATTATGAACTGGAACCTAGAAATAAGTAAATTGAGTTGTTTTGTGACTTATCTGATTATTGTGGACTGAGGATGGATCGGGCTGCACGCCGCAGCGGTTATTTTGATATGAGGATCGAGCTGCACGCCGCAGCGGTATTTGCGCTTGGGCTATAGGAGCCCCTCCGGAGTCTGTACATACCCCCAGTGAGCGCCGTCGACGTTAAATTGTAATGACCCAGCCCGTCGTTACGGGAGTTATCGCCCCATTTTCTCCATTTAATACTTCAATATGCTAACTTATATGTGTTTGGAAAGTTAGAAGCAAATCAAAGGGAATTTAGATAGAAATAAGGCCATAAATCCCTTTTTGAGAAGAATAGGTTGGAAAAGTCAATCGAATGTTGACCGATGACTTTGGCAGCTCGGAATTGAATTCTGATGATTCGACTAGTTTCGGAGGATCATTTATGGCTTAGGAGAGCAATCGGAATCGAATTCGGAGGTCCGGTGAATTTTTAGGCTTGAATTGGCTAAGGTCGAATTTTGATGAAATCCGAACGGTAAGTGAGATTTTGATCCGGAGTCGGAATGGAATTTTGATAGTTGCAGTAGCTCCGTTAGGTGATTTGGGATATGCGTGCAAAATTTTAGATCATTCGGAGGTGTTTAGGTCGAGTTTTAGATCAAATGCAAGTTTCGGAAGTTTTGGAAGAACTTAGGCTTGAATCCGATGTAAATTTGGTGTTTTGATATTAGTTTTGGTGTTTTAAGAGTGAAACTAAGTTTACATGATCATATGTGGCATGTTAGTATGTTCGTATACAGTCCCGAGGAGCTCGGATGAGTTTCAGATAGGTTTGGGTTGCGTTATGCTCGTTTTTCTTATGCTTCGACATTGTTTTTTTTCAAGCATAAATGATATTATATTGAACAAATGAGCTCCGATTACTGTTTTGAATGAAGAATTAGATCCGCATCGTAATTACGGACCCGTAGCAAAAAGAATCATCGAATGTTTACATCGTATGAGGATTTTATGGCTATTTTACTAAGGTTGCCCAGATTTTCAGGTTAATGACGAAACTGCCCCTGACGGCGTATTAAAAACCTGCACTATTTGCAAATCTTAAAACCTACATATCTCCTTCATTATAAGGTCAAATCGAGTGATTCAAAAGTCTAAATTCATTAGAATTTCACAAAGAATCCATGGGGAGCAGTTAAACGCGTGAACAGTATACCTAGAACGAGCAGGTCGAGTTTTCTTCCAATTTTGGAACGGGAAGAAGCTTCTGAGGTGATTTTTAAGAGGGAAATCAATGGGTAATCGCTGGAGGTAAGTTTCTTGACTCAAAAACATGATTTTATGCTAGAATAAACACCAAACTTCCTGGAATTGGTAGAATTTGTGAAGAACTAGGGCCTAAATCATGAAAACGAATTTTTGGGTTTTGAAAGGCCATTCAAACTCCGATTTCGATAAATTTTATGTGCACGGACTCGTGGCGAGACGAGAAATCTGTTGGTATGAATTTCGGAATTTTTCAAGAAGTGGGCCCGGGGTCCGGGTTTTACCAACTTGGTGTATTATTGCGTATTTCGTATAAATTGAATTGGGTTATGTTTCTTTGACCCGTATTTGATATAATTGTTGTGTTTGACTAGATTCTACGCAAGAGGCGGCAAATTTGAAGGGAAAAGGTATCGCGGACGAGTCTACGGCCGGCTAGAGGTGAGTAGTTTGTGTATATGGTAGCTTGAGGGTTCGAAACCCCGGCTTAGCACATTGTGACGCTAGTAGGGCGTGGCTCGCACCCCGTGGAAGGTGCGGGACTGATCGTGACTGGGGATTGAGACTTGGTCCATCTCGGATATGGAAAATATGCTATTAGTGATGGAAATATGCTGTGTTTGACATATTTGTGGGCGGTAAGCCTTGTTTGGGTCCTTGTGCCGACCTGTAGTATCCCTAGGGGATAGTATTTATGTGATAGCTATACTTGCTTAATTATTGATCTCAGTCCTGGAATTTGAAATCACACTATTGAAATGTTAAGTCACCGGTTTTTGCAAATTAAATAAAAGTTAAAGTACTTTTCATAAATTATGAACTCGGAACTGGAATTAAGATAAATGAACTGTTTTTGTGACTTATCTGATTTATGTGGACTGAGGATGGATCGGGCTGCACGCCGCAGCGGTTTATATGAGGATCGGGCTGCACGCCGCAGCGGTTGATATGAGGATCGGGCTGCACGCCGCAGCAGTATTGCGCTTGGGCTGTAGGAGCCCCTCCGGAGTCTGTACACACCGCCAGTGAGCGCCGTCGACGTTAATTGGATCGGGCTACATGCCGTAGCGGTTATGTGCATTGCATTGCATCTTTATTTGTTAAATTATTCTGTGGTAGCTATATTGTACTGTTGATGCTAGTTCGTAGGAGATTCGGATTGTAGTAAGCTTCATACTGTGGTATTCTGTGGATTTCCTTCTTTTAGCTGCTTTTATATAAATATTACTCACTGAGTACTTAATACTCACCCCTACTCCCTGCACCTTTGTGTGCAGATTCAGGTACACAGGAGGGATAGACGAGCACTCCAGCTTTTATCAGTATCTATCCGAGTTGCTGAGGTAGCTGCTGGCGTTCGCAGAACCTGGCTT
>JASVEL010009151.1:0-11400 GCA_032618575.1 Nicotiana noctiflora | reverse complement strand
GGGTACCTGATCATCACGGTTAGCTCGTGTCCTCACCATCTGTGAGAGAATAGAAAGCAGTAGTTTAGATTTTTGATGCCAAAAATGTCGCACGACAAGGAATCCAAAAGAAATGAAGAGTTTCCTAAACGGTTACATAGCCCCTCGTAGATAAATACAGACGTCTCCGTATCGATCAGCGAGACTCTAAGTAACCGGTCTGTGTCCCGTGACTCCTATGAACCTAGAGCTCTGATACCAACTTGTCACGACCCTAGTTCACCAATTGTGAACATGTCGTGATGGCACCCAATCCCCACGACTAGGTAAGCCTAACACGTTGCGGAATCTATAAGTTATAAATACTTAAATAAGAAACAACGGAAAATAACATAAAAGATATGTAATCCGTGCCGCTTGGCACATACATCCATCACACAATAAATAAAACACTACCAAGATCCGGAACCCCACGGTAACACAGACTAAAAGAGAAATACAACCGTGGCTCTATGTGTAAAGAGTATCTAACAACGAAATGAAGAAAAATGTCAACTAGTAATACTAGAATAGAAGGGAAGCCTCCGGATCCGCGGACGTAGCAGGATCATACCTCGAAGTCTCCCAGAAAGCTGCAGAATCACCTAGTACGAGCCTGCTCTGATGTACCCGGATCTGCACAACAAAAGTGTGCAGAAGAGTAGCATGAGTACACCACGGCGGTACTCAGTAAGTGCCAAGCCTAACCTCGATGGAGTAGTGACGAGGAAGGTCAGGGCCCTACTGAGAAACAATAATCATATGATGATAACAAAATAAACAGTTTAATAGATAATAACAATAATTTCCGAAATAACAACATTACGATGTTTACTGAAACTGTCTACAGTCGAGCTAATAACAAATAACCAACTCAAATAAACGAATCCAGGATCTGTGGGAATTGAACCCACAGTCCCATTCTCAGTACCTCTGGGTCTCCGGGAATCGAACCCGCAGCCCATGTCTCAATAATATCTCAATAACTCAGGATCTCCGGGAATCGAACCTGCAGTCCCTACCAATAATCTCAGGATCTCAGGAATCGAACCCGTAGACCATATTTTAATAAATCTCAGGATCTCGGGAATCGAACCCGTAGTCCACATTTCAATAATCTCAGGATCTCGGGAATCGAACCCGTAGTCCACATTTCAATAATCTCAGGATCTCGGGAATCGAACCCGTAGTCCACATTTCAATAATCTCAGGATCTCGGGAATCGAACCCGTAGTCCACATTTCAATAATCTCAGGATCTCGGGAATCGAACCCGTAGTCCACATTTCAATAATCTCAGGATCTCGGGAATCGAACCCGTAGACCATATTTCAATAATCTCAGGATCTCGGGAATCGAACCCGTAGTCCATAACCACAGCAAGTAAAGGAATACACAGAGAGAAGTATAATATGCCTAATGATAACTTCGCCGATGAACAGCGCCAGCGGTTACCAAGAAAACTCAAGTAAGTCAATTAAGCAACTAGACAGTTAGATTCTATCTAATCATGCTTTCCTAACTACTACCGGGTAGGAATATCGAATTTAACAGCTACAAACAGTAATATCACTCATTGAACATTTTGAGTAAAGTATGCGTTCAACAACCAGCGCATGTACACGCCCGTCACCTCGCGTACAAGGCATTTAAAGTATCACAATAATATCCTAGGGGTGAAAGTCCCCCACACGAAGTTAGACAAGCCACTTACCTCAATTCCGGTACAAAACCGCTAAGTAATAACCCTCTTGCCACGAATGTCGGCCTCCACAAGTGTAGAATCTGATAAAAATCAATAGAACCACATCAAAATAGGCCAATTGGTCATTACCCAATCAAATTAACTCAAAATTCACCAAAACCCACAAGTTGCCAAAACCCGACTTTCGGTACGCTTATCAAAAAATCACGACAATTATATATTCGGGTTCCTTATCTCAATACGAGTCCGTGCATAAAAAAATTTATCGAAATCGGACTCCGTTAGCCCATTCAAATCAAAGGTTTTCTAAAGGTTTTGGTCTAGGGTGAAAACCCCCATTAATTACCCCAAATTCCTCCATTTTCATGAAAAACTTGCATAATATTATCAACAACAATCATAATTGGAGTCCATAATTGATTACCTGAAGAAACCCCTTGAATCTCCCTTCAAAATCGCCCAAATCGCCCCTTAAGCCGAGCCCTCAAAGTTTGGAAATGTTTCTGAAATTTCTAACTTCTGATATAATTAACTCTCTGCGATTTCCGCTTCTGCGGACGAAATTCCGCTTCTGCGGATCCGCTTCCGCGACATTTTGTCGCTTTTGTGAAGCCCAGGCCTGGCTGGCCCAATCCGCTTCTGCGAGAAGAGGACCGCTTCCGCGCGTCCGCTTCCGCGATTGGCCAACCGCTCCTGCGAGCATTCCCGCTTCTGCGATCAGTGGTCCGCTTCTGCGGACTCGCTTAAGCGGATTTCCCCTCCGCTCCCGCGGTTCTCACTCCCCGACCCAAGGTCGCTTCTGCGACGAGTCTTCCGCACCCGCGACTCCGCCTCAGCGGAAAGGGATCCGCCTCTGCGAACCCAGGCGCTCCTGCGCCCCAAGTTCCGCTCCTGCGGGCTCGCCTCTGCGGTCCCATTTCCGCAGGGGCGAAAATGACAGAACAGAAGGCCCAACCTACAATTTTCCATGTTTTCCTTCCGTTTAACCATCCGAAACCACCCCGAGGCCCCGGGACCTCATCCAAACACACCAACACATCCTAATACCTTATTCGAACTTGTTCCAATCCTTAAAATGCGTCTAACAACATCAAAACCCATAATTCACATCGAATTCAAGCCTAAATTTCTTAAAACTTTCCTAATTGCACATTCGATCTAAAACCCGACCAAACGACGTCCGAATGACCTGAAAATTTGCGGACATATCCAAAATCACATAACGAAGCTACAGAAATTGTCGGAATTCCATTCCGACCCTCAGATCAAAATCTCACCTATCGTTCGGATTCGCCAAAATTTCAACCTTCGGCATTTCAAGCCTAATTGAGCTACGGACCTCCAAAATACAATCCGAACGCGCTCCCTACCCCGAAATCACCTAACGGAGCTAATGGAACCATCGGATTTCTGTTCCGAGATCGTCTTAACACTGTTCCGGCTACGGACCGTTTTCTAGCTTCAAAGCTCTTATTTAGGGACTAAGTGTCCCAAAATGCTCAAAGTTTCAGAACCGACTCTCCCGGCAACCCACAATAGCAGAAATGAACTTAGGGGAACAGTTAAATTAGGGATTGGGGCGTAATTTTCCAAAACGACCGGTCGGGTCGTTACACCAGTATGGGCAGTCTTGCTTATTTTCCAGTCAATCAGAGGCCACTTGCTTTGGATGTTCAGTCCTTGGCCAACCGATTTGTGAGGTTAGATATTTCTGAGCCTAGTCGAGTACTAGCTTGCATGATCGCTCGCTCTCCATTATTGGAGCGTATCCGCGATCAACAATATAATGATTCTTATTTATGTGACCTTAGAGACACGGTTCAGCGAGGAGGTGCTAAACAGGTCACCTTAGATACTGGTGGGATCCTGAGGATGCAACGGCGCATTTGTGTGCCAAATGTTGATGGGCTTAGAGAATTGATTCTAGAAAAAGCTCACAGTTCGCGGTATTCTATTCATCCAGGCACAGTGAAAATGTATCAAGATTTGCGGCAACATTATTGGTGGCGTAGAATGAAAAAGGATATTGTGGCATATGTGGCATGGTGTCTTAATTGTCAGCAGGTTAAGTATGAACATCAGAGACCTGGCGGTTTATTTCAGAGAATTGAACTTCCTGAATGGAAGTGGGAGCGAATCATGATGGATTTCGTTTCTAGACTTCCGATGACTCGGAAGAAGTTTGATGCTGTTTGGGTGATTGTTGATAGGCTGACCAAGTCAGCTCATTTTGTTCCTATTGCCACTATCTATTCATCCGAGAGGTTAGCTGGGATTTATATCAGGGAGATCGTTTGCCTTCATAGTGTGCCTATCTCTATTATTTCAGATCGAGGTGCACAGTTTACCTCACATTTCTGGAAGGCGGTTCAACGGGAGTTGGGCACGCAAGTTCAGCTAAGTACAGCCTTTTATTCCCAAACAGATGGTCAGTCCGAGAGGACTATTCAGATATTGGAAGATATGCTTCGGGCGTGTGTTATTGATTTTGGAGGTTCATGGGATCAATTCCTGCCTTTGGCAGAGTTTGCTTATAATAATAGTTATCAACCGAGCATCCAGATTGCTCCTTATGAAGCCTTGTATGATAGCATCACTGATAAGGATAGAGTTTTGGAAGCTCCAAGAAGGCCATTTACAAGATCTCAAGCTAAGGAATTGGAAACTAAGGTTGCTGGACTTCAATGTCAAATAAAGAAGCTTCTAACTATGGAGGAAGAGCTCATGCCCAAAGGAGAAGAGTTGTCTAAGTTTTACAACTATTTGGTTGCTCAAATTGAAGTCCAAGAGGAGGAAGATTTGGTTACACAAATCTGCCCATGGAGTCACCAAATGGGCTCAAAATGAGCTTAAAAGAGTCCAGAAAGAGGTGTTACAAGAACAGCCCAATTGGAGTCCAAACAAATGGCCCAAAACAAGTTGTTTTAAGGCCCAAATCTGCCCCAAAGAGTCTTGGCCGCCCCTCACCTACCAAAGACTTTTCTTAGACATTAGCAACCACCTACCTCATTGTAATAATTGTGTTTTCCACTACCACCACCCCACCTAGTTTTTAATGTTATTTTTATGCCTTTGTACTCCTATAAATAGTGTGTTCTTCTGCTTCATAAGGCAGATTATTATTGAGTGAGTATATCATATTTTGAGAGTTCTTTTGAACCTTTGTTACTTGTGCTTTGAGATTTATCTTTCAACCTTTACTAGTTCATAGTTCAAGGTAGTAAGATTACTTCTCTTTGTGATATCTTTGATTCCTTTGTGGTATTCTTAGAAGGCGATTAATACTAGTATTAATTGTTGTCTCAAGTTACTCGTAAAGTGGTCAAGATCCGAATCTATTGTTTTGATTTGCTTTTAAGTAAAGGCGTTTGATTTCTTTCATAAATCAAGACGTTGTTACTTTGATCTTGTCAAGGCTATAGAACTTGCGTTCTTGAAAATTCTTGGAATTCATTCCTTGAATCTTTCCCATATCCTTTATTTTCGTCTCTTTAATTCTAGTTGTTCAATTCCTGTTGTTATTGCTTCCGCATTTACTTCTCAAATTCTTACTCTAGTTTGGATTCCCGACCTAGTTGTTATCAAGTGGTATCGGAGCGGTTCTATCAAGATTTCGTTCTTGATAATTCTTGGGATAAAGAAAACAAAAAAAAAAAAAAAAAAAAACAAAAAAAAAAACAAAAAAAACGAAATCCAATTTAAAACAAGAAGAAATACAATTGCTTGCTCTCCAGGATATATCTTTTGTATCTAAGTGTTTCCAAAAATTAACAAAGGAAACAAGAATAGGGGATCCTTGATTTTGTTACTCTCTCTGTATTCTACATATTTATATTCTTTCCTTTTTGTTCGTGTCTTATTTCAACCGAGCCTAAAAGTTCTAGGATTTGGTTCTTTCTTCTTTTAATTGTTCCCAAAAAAAACAAAAGAAAAATCTGAGTTTTACTACTAAGAACTACATACAAGTTAGGTTTAACTATAAATCTATAAAGTACTTGTTCAAAGGTTATTTCGAGAGAAAAAAAAAGAAGCTAATTTGTGTGATACAATTTTTAAAGATGTCACATACGGGTAGTGATAATGAACGAATGGTTCTCCAAGAAGCTGAAATCAAAGCAAGGAATGATTTTACCTTGCAAGCCATGCATCAACAGTTTGAAAGGCTGAATCTCCAACTCCAAGAAATGAGGGATACCATTGCGGATCAAAATGATACAATAGCCGAACTTAGGAGGGATAATAATGTTAGGCCACCTGCTAGAAGAAATGTACCCCATGCTCCTATTGTAAATCAAGCAAACTTTATTGATGATTTTAATGATATTGATTTTGATAGGGTGAGAGGAGATAGGAGGGGACAAAGAGGTAGGATAGAGGATGATAATATAAGTAATATAAAGATGCGGATGCCATCTTTCAAGGGAACAAGGGATCCGGACTTGTATCTTGATTGGGAGAGAAAGGTTGAAGCAATCTTTGACTGTCACAACTACTCTGAAGGTAAGAAGGTTAAACTTGCTGTTGTTGAGTTTTCTGATTATGCTTCTATTTGGTGGAAAAAGCTTAATAGGGATCGACTGCAAGAAGGAGAAGCACCAATTGCTACTTGGACCGAGGCTAAAAGGGTGATGAGGAAGAGATTCGTACCATCACACTTTCAAAGAGAGCTACAACTACGTCTTCAAACATTGAAGCAAGGGTCCATGTCAGTAGATGATTACTTTAAGGCTATGGATATAGCTATGATCCAAGCTAATTGTATGGAGGAAGAAGAGGCTACAATGGCTAGGTTTTTAAATGGTTTAAATAAGGAAATAGCTGATGTAGTTGAATTACAGCAATATGTAACAATAGATGAGTTAGTTGATTTGTGTATAAAGGTAGAAAATCAAAATAAAAGAAAGCAAACTGGCTCATGGAGATATCGAACAAGCACCATGCCTAAGAAACCATGGCCAAATCATGAGATGAAGAATTTTTCTCGGCCACAAGAAGACAAGGGAAAAGGTAAACTGGAGAACCAAGAGGGAGGTAAAACCTTCAACCCTAAACCTATTACACCTTCTAGTTCTATTCAGTGTCATAAATGTAAAGGAAGGGGACATATGATGCATGAATGTCCAAGTAGAAGGAACATCATTCTAAAAGAAGATGGAGGATATGAGAGTGAAAAGAGTGAGGGAGATGAAGAGGGAGATATGAGTGATGAAGGTGATTTAGAACTACCTAATGATGGAATGGTTGGGGTAGTTAGGAGGATTATGACTATCAATTTAGGAAGCAATAGTGAAGCACAAAGAGAGAATATATTCCATACTAGGTGTGGGATAAAAGGAAAAACTTGCTCTATGATCATTGATAGTGGTAGTTGTGCTAATGTGGTTAGTTCATACTTTGTGGAAAAACTGGGACTTGCATGCATGAAACACCCTACTCCCTATAGACTCCAATGGTTAAATGATAGTGGTGAACTAAAGGTAAATAAACAATGTATGATTTCATTTAACGTTGGTAGATATGAGGATGATATTCTTTGTGACATAGTGCCTATGCAAGCTTGTCATATATTACTGGGTCGTCCTTGGCAGTATGACAAGAATGTTTTTCATAATGGGAGAAAGAATAGATATTCGCTTGAACTAAATGGCAGGAAATTTACTCTTGCACCTTTATCTCCTTCTCAAGTGTTTGAAGATCAGAAGAGATTAAAGGAAACAATGGGAAAGTCAATGGGAGGGATAAAAAGTGAGCTTGAGGAAAAAGAAAAGAAAGAGAGAGAGGGCAGCAATTTGAGAGAAGAGATAAAAGAGGGTTCGAATAAAAAAATAGACAGTCTTGGTGAGAGGAAAGAGGCTAAGGAAAGAAAAAGAGAGAGTTTCTATATAAAAGCCAAAGAGTGTTTAAATGCAAGAAAAGAGGGGCTGCCCATAATACTACTTACTTACAAAGAGGCTTTGATTAACTCTGAGTTGCTAACTTCTTCTTTGCCAAGTAGTATTTCTTCTCTTTTGCAGGATTTTGAAGATGTCTTTCCAGAAGATATTCCTAGTGGATTGCCACCTTTACGTGGCATTGAACATCAAATTGATTTTGTACCTGGATCACAAATCCCAAATAGGCCAGCCTATAGGAGTAATCCAGAAGAGACAAAGGAACTTCAAAGGCAAGTTGAGGAGTTGCTTAAGAAAGGCTTTGTGAGAGAGAGCATGAGCCCTTGCTCTGTTCCGGTCCTATTGGTACCTAAAAAGGATGGAACTTGGAGGATGTGCGTGGATTGTAGAGTAATCAACAAGATTACGGTAAAGTATCGCCACCCTATTCCTCGTCTTGATGACATGTTGGATCAATTACATGGATCCAAAATCTTTTCTAAAATTGATCTAAAAAGTGGTTACCATCAGATTCGAATGAATCCAGGAGATGAATGGAAAACCGCTTTTAAGACCAAATATGGGCTTTATGAGTGGTTAGTTATGCCTTTCGGCTTGACTAATGCACCTAGCACTTTCATGAGATTAATGAATCATGTTTTTAAGGATTTTCATGGAAAATTTGTTGTGGTGTACTTCGATGATATCTTGGTCTTTTCTAATACTTTAGAAGAGCATGTAGAACACCTAAGACAAGTTTTTGAAGTTCTTAGAAAGCACTTGTTATTTGCTAATCTTAAAAAGTGTACTTTTTATGTGGATCGTGTGATTTTCTTGGGTTTTGTGGTTAGCTCTAAGGGTGTTGAGGTTGATGAAGAGAAAATCAAAGCAATTAAAGAATGGCCTAAACCTAAGAGTGTAACTGAAGTTAGGAGTTTTCATGGACTTGCTAGTTTTTATAGGAGGTTTGTGAGAGACTTTAGTACCATTGCTTCTCCTTTAACTGAAGTTATCAAAAAGGATAGGATTTTTAAATGGGGAAAAGAACAAGATGATGCTTTTAACTTGTTGAAAGAAAAGTTATGTTCTGCTCCGTTATTACAATTGCCTGATTTTTCTAAATCTTTTGAAATTGAATGTGATGCTTCTGGCAAGGGAATAGGTGCTGTTTTGATGCAAGATTCTAAACCTATTGCCTACTTTAGTGAGAAGTTGAGTGGAGCCACATTGAACTATTCAACTTATGACAAAGAGCTTTATGCTTTGGTAAGGGCTTTAGCCACATGGCAACATTACTTGTGGCCAAGGGAGTTTGTCATTAAAACTGACCATGAATCCTTGAAATACTTGAAAAGTCAAGGTAAGCTTAGTAGAAGGCATGCTAAGTGGGTTGAATTTATTGAAACTTTTCCTTATGTAATTTCTTACAAACAAGGGAAAGAGAATGTTGTTGCTGATGCACTTTCAAGGAGGTATGTCTTAGTTTCTACCCTCACTTCTAAATTGATGGGTTTTGAACAAATCAAGGAACTTTATGCTAATGATGTTGATTTTGGCAAAACTTTTGCAGATTGTAAGTTGGGTCCTCTTGATAGGTTTAACCTACAAGATGGGTTTCTCTTTAAGGAAAATAAGTTGTGTATCCCTAATTGCTCTTTACGTGAAGTATTTGTAGGGAAGCACATTGTGGAGGGCTTATGGGACACTTTGGGGTCCCAAAGACATTAGACATACTTGCTGAAAATTTCTTTTGGCCTGGAATGAGAAAAGATGTTGAAAGAATGTGCACACAGTGTTTGGAATGTAAACAAGCTAAATCTAAAGTGTTACCACATGGTCTTTACACGCCATTACCTGTTCCTACTTCACCTTGGATTGATATATCTATGGATTTTGTGTTAGGTTTGCCTAGAACAAGGTATGGTAAGGATAGTATATTTGTTGTGGTAGATAGGTTCTCCAAGATGGCTCGTTTTATTCCTTGTTTAAAGACTAATGATGCCTCACATGTTGCTAATCTTTTTGTAAAAGAGATTGTGAAATTGCATGGTATACCTAGAACTATTGTTAGTGATAGGGACGCAAAGTTTTTGAGTCACTTCTGGCGTGTATTTTGGGGGAAGTTAGGCACTAAATTGTTGTTTTCCACTTCTTGTCACCCACAAACTGATGGACAAACCGAAGTAGTTAATAGAACCTTAGGAAACATGTTGAGGGCTGTTTTGAAAGGTAAATTAACTTTATGGGAAGATCACTTACCTATGATTGAATTTGCTTACAATAGAACAATCCATTCTTCTACAGGTATGTCTCCTTTTGAAGTTGTTTATGGCTTTAATCCCTCTACTCCACTTGATTTATTACCATTACCTACTAATGATATTGCTAGTCTTGATGGTAGGACGAAGGCTGAGATGATGAAAAAAATTCATGAGCAAACAAGGCTTGCAATTGAGAAGAAAAATGAGCAAACCGCCTTGAGAAAGAATAAGGGTCGAAAACAAGTTATTTTTAAACCTGGAGATTTAGTTTGGGTTCACTTTAGAAAGGAGAGATTTCCTTCCAAAAGGAAGTCAAAGTTGCATCCTAGAGGAGATGGCCCCTTTCAAGTCCTTGAAAGGATTGGAAACAATGCTTACAAGTTGGACCTTCCCGGTGAGTTTCAAGTAAGTGCTACATTCAATGTTGCCGACTTATCTTTGTTTGACGTAGGATCGAATTCGGGGACGAATTCTTTTCAAGAAGAGGAGAATGATAGCATCACTGATAAGGATAGAGTTTTGGAAGCTCCAAGAAGGCCATTTACAAGATCTCAAGCTAAGGAATTGGAAACTAAGGTTGCTGGACTTCAATGGCAAATAAAGAAGCTTCTAACTATGGAGGAAGAGCTCATGCCCAAAGGAGAAGAGTTGTCTAAGTTTTACAACTATTTGGTTGCTCAAATTGAAGTCCAAGAGGAGGAAGATTTGGTTACACAAATCTGCCCATGGAGTCACCAAATGGGCTCAAAATGAGCTTAAAAGAGTCCAGAAAGAGGTGTTACAAGAACAACCCAATTGGAGTCCAAACAAATGGCCCAAAACAAGTTGTTTTAAGGCCCAAATCTGCCCCAAAGAGTCTTGGCCGCCCCTCACCTACCAAAGACTTTTCTTAGACATTAGCAACCACCTACCTCATTGTAATAATTGTGTTTTCCACTACCACCACCCCACCTAGTTTTTAATGTTATTTTTATGCCTTTGTACTCCTATAAATAGTGTGTTCTTCTGCTTCATAAGGCAGATTATTATTGAGTGAGTATATCATATTGAGAGTTCTTTTGAACCTTTGTTACTTGTGCTTTGAGATTTATCTTTCAACCTTTACTAGTTCATAGTTCAAGGTAGTAAGATTACTTCTCTTTTGTGATATCTTTGATTCCTTTGTGGTATTCTTAGAAGGCGATTAATACTAGTATTAATTGTTGTCTCAAGTTACTCGTAAAGTGGTCAAGATCCGAATCTATTGTTTTGATTTGCTTTTAAGTAAAGGCGTTTGATTTCTTTCATAAATCAAGACGTTGTTACTTTGATCTTGTCAAGGCTATAGAACTTGCGTTCTTGAAAATTCTTGGAATTCTTTCCTTGAATCTTTCCCATATCCTTTATTTTCGTCTCTTTAATTCTAGTTGTTCAATTCCTGTTGTTATTGCTTCCGCATTTACTTCTCAAATTCTTACTCTAGTTTGGATTCCCGACCTAGTTGTTATCATTGTATGGTAGGCGGTGTCGTTCTCCGGTTGAATGGTTTGAACCAGGAGAAGCTCGGT
>JASVEL010009150.1:0-18296 GCA_032618575.1 Nicotiana noctiflora | reverse complement strand
TGCATTTGCATATTAGCTGACTGGTAGTGGATCGGGCTGCGCGCCGCAGCGGTATATATTTGGATCGGACTGCACGCCGTAGTATTATTGTGCTTGGGTTGTAGGAGCCCCTCCAGAGTCTGAACCCCCACAGTGAGCACGAGTACCCAAATTGGATCGGGCTACGCTGTGACGACCCAAAGGGTCATCACTTATTTTATTAATCATTTTGAGCTTCTGAGGTCCTGAAAACCTCATTTATAGTTGCCTCGATTTGCGTGCGTAGTCCGAACACGAAGCTGGAAAATTTTTATGTTGAAACATATGAAATATGTGGAAAATTTGAAGAATTTTGATATTAATATTGATATGGTTGACTTTGGTCAACATTTTTGGTAAACGGACCCGGACCCGTGATTTGACGATCCTAGAAAATCCGTAGAAAAATATGGAACTTGGGCGTGTGCCCGGAATTGAAATCCAAGGTCTAGAACCCCGGTAAAAGAATTTTTCTATTAAAGTGTTTTCTGAAAATGTTTATGGAAAGTGAAACTGAAATTTGATTAAAAAGTAATGGTATCGGGCTCGTATTTTGGTTCCGACGCCCGGTACAGGTCATATAT
This sequence comes from Nicotiana noctiflora, assembly GCA_032618575.1. Lineage (NCBI taxonomy): Eukaryota > Viridiplantae > Streptophyta > Magnoliopsida > Solanales > Solanaceae > Nicotiana > Nicotiana noctiflora. The sequence goes on along the minus strand of JASVEL010009150.1, from coordinate 17,694 downwards.
GTTGGTTAAGCACTTCCTGTAAAGTTTGGTTGAAAACGGACGTCGTTTGACGTATTTCGGCTTTAAATTGGAAATTTTGGGAGTTATGAAATTTTGAATGAAATCTTGAGTTTTAAAGCTCAAATCATTGATTTTGATGTTATTTTGGCGATTTGATTGCGCGAGTAAGTTCGTATGATGTTTTTAAGTCAATGAATATATTTGGTTTGGAGCCCCGAGGGCTCAGGTGAATTTTGGATAGGCCACGAGATCAATTTTTCATGTTAGAAAGTTGTTGTCAGCACCTGATCTGCAGAGTTGGGAAATGCGAACAAATGTTAGCAAATGCGAATTCGCAAATGCGAACAAAAGTTAGCAAATGTGAACAAAAGTTCGCAAATGCGAACTTCCTAGTTTTGTGCCTTGGTTCGCAAATGCGAACAAAAGTTCGCAAATGCGAACTTCCCAGTTTTGCCTTGGCTTCGCAAATGCGAACAAAAGTTCGCAAATGCGAACTTCCCATCCTTGGCTTATTTTTCAAATTCCAGAATTTGGTCGGGGTTCGCAATTGCGAACCCCTGCTCGCAAATGCGAACACAGAGACCTGTAAATCACGATTTCCAGCTTCATTTTTCATATTTCACAACCCAAAACATCCATTGGCGATTTTTCACGAACTCCCTCTTCTCCAAATCATTGGTAAGTCAACTTTTACTCAATTTCTTCAAACTTTAACATCATCTATCATGTTTTCATCTTCAATTTAAGGTTTTTCATGGGTAAAAATGGGGGATTTGTGTAGAACTTAGGTTTTCATAAAAATTGGGATTTTGACCTCAATTTGAGGTCCGATTTGAGAACAAATTATATATTTGAACTCATGGATGATTGGGTGAATTTATTTTGGTTCGAAACTCGGGTTTCGATCATGTGGGCCCGGGGTCGATTTTCACTATTCCGGGCAGAATATTGTAAAAATTATATTTGGCCATATGGACTAGTTTGTTGAGTAGTATATGTGATATTAAATCAATTGTGTATAGATACGATTGAATTGGAGCCAATTTCGAAAGGAAAAGGCATTGCTACGAATTGAGTTGTTCGTAAACTTTTGAGGTAAGTGTTTGTTCTATCCTAGCTTGAGGGAATAGAAATTGGGTTTATGTGTAAATTGTGATATGTGGAGTCCGACGTATAGGCATGGTGACGAGTATCTATACGTTGTGGGTCGAGCATGACCGTGAGTCTTAAAAAAAATGGATTAAATTCTTATTAATCCTAAGTGATTATGTGAAGGGAAATTATTATTGGTTTTATACCGGTAAAATACATATAAATTGTTGATTAAGAGTTATTGGTATTACACCGGTAACAAAGGTAAATTGTTGATTTATTATCATTTATTGGTTTTATACCGGTAAAGTAGATATAAATTGTTGTTTAAGAGTTATTGGTATTACACCGGTAACGGGGATGTATCGTTGATTTATTATCATTTATTGGGTTTACACGGTAATATAAATATTGTTGAAGTGAAGATTATTGGTTTAATACCGGTAATACTTTTATACATTCACTGTTGATCAGAGATTATTGGCTTATTGCCGGTAATATATATTAAAGAATTGGGATCGTGTGGCACGCCGACCACTTATATATTAAAGAATTGGGATCGTGTGGCACGCCGACCACTTTTATGATAAGAAATAGGATCGTGTGGCACGCCGACCACAAAGTGATTTGAATCTTGGCATTGGCCATAGTTGCCGGTAGCCTATTGTTACATTTGGGAGCGGGTGGTACGCCTACCACAAGATATGAAAAGCCTATTGATACATTTGAGAGCGGGTGGTACGCCTACCACAAGATATGAAAAGCCTATTGTTACGTTTGGGAGCGGGTGGTACGCCTACCACGAGATATGAAATGAAAAATGAATTGAGACATGAAAGTAAGATTTGTTCTGTTGATCAGATTACTCCGGATATTGTGAGTTATTGACTGTTATTTCAGAGCAGATTCTTTTCTTATAAACGTTCGATAACGTTTTACGTTGTTGTATATATATATATATATATATATATATATATATATATATATATATATATATATATATATCAATTGTACAGGTTTATGTGGGTGGCTGGTCTTAGTCTCGTCACTACTTTGCCGGAATAGGCCAGGCACTTACGAGCACATGGGATCGGTTGTGCTGATACTACACTATGCGCTCTTTTTGCGCAGATACAGGTTATGGACAGCAGCAGCGGCAGTAGCACGATTGTGGATATTCTGACTATTGAGACTACGAGGTAGCCTTGCAGGCGTCCGCAGGACCCGTTGTCTCTTCTATCTATGTATTTCATTCTGTTATCTCATGTATTCGGGATAAACAACTTATATTTCTTTCAGACAATTATGTGTATTATTCTTAGAAGTTCATGAGTATTATGACACCAGTCTTGGGTAGTGTATCATGTTTGGGTTTTCCGTATAATATTGGATAAAATCGACTAAGTCTTTCGCTAAGTTTAATTATTTCGCTATAATTATATGATTTTATTTAAAGTCTTAAGAAGAGAGTGGTAACTAATGAAAAATCTAAGTAACAGTTGGCTTGCCTAGCTCCCACTAGTAGGCGCCATCATGACTCCCGATGGTGGGAAATCCGGGTCGTGACAAGTTGGTGTCAGAGCACTAGGTTGCACAGGTCTCACAACTCACGAACAACCTTAGTAGAGTCTGAGGGACGGTACGGAGATGTCTGTATTTATTCCCCAGAGGCTACGGAGTTAGGAAAATATTCCCTTCATTCTTTCCTATCGTGCGAGTTTGTTCTTCAAATGTTAAGTTGAATTTCTACTCTTGTTTTCCCACGAATGGCGAAGGCATGTACTGCTTCTTCAGCCGACAATGGCACAGGCTGGTAATAGATCAACGATGCCTTCAGAAGTTTTATGGAGTTTCGGATAAGTTTCGCCAAACTCTTAGCTATCTCCTTCAGTGGTGCATCATTTGAGAACCCAAGGGAATTTATGGACCATTGCTATGAGATATTGCAGAACGCGGGAATAGTTGAAAGCGAGAGGGATGATTCAACTTTGTTTGGGGTGACGAGTGAAGTAGTGGAAACATAATGTATTTACTAACCAGTTGTGGTTTCAACGGACCTTGATATCTGGTTGATTTATTTGAAGTTGTGAAAGACAATTATTGTGGACTATCATATGTTGTGACTTTGACTTATAGCCAAAAAGGGGGAATTTCACTATTAGTGAATGGACCGGATGGCCATGTGATATGTCAGTTTTGGCTTGGAAGGTATATATATGATATGGAAAGGTTACCCAAATAAATTATGCATATTTGAGGCTTAGTACTCTACAAGGGTAAGAATCGGCCCAAAGAATAACAAAGAGTATAAGAGCAAATGGGGTAGTTCAACAATGTCAAGCTGACATAGCAAAAGAGGAAATTGGTCGTCAATGTTTGTGACAAGCCTATGAAGAGGGCAGACCCGCCAATGCGACATTACCTACTCAACCCTATTTTTAGAAATATTTTGGAAGAGTTTACCTCCCTGACTCTTTGAAAGGTGTGGTATGTATGATCTGAACGATCATGTAAGGTTATTATGACAGTGTCCGAATATGTCGTCATGTCCAATAAGTTAGTTGAGCCTCAAAGGTATTTTTCTGAATGTGGCAGATTGGAGAAATATAATTTACGAAGGCACTCAAGCTACGTGCCCCGTTGCAGGCAATACTCAGCTTACATGACCAGCTAGAATTAGGGGTCAGGATGTTAGAGGCGGAGGTGAGACTCCTAGAGGTGGAGACCCAAATGTTGACATAATTTCTATGGTGTGACTAAGGTCACTACACCATATGGTGTTATCACATGTAAATTATTTATTATTACGATAGGAATTGATGTAATTCCTGAACTAACTATTTTCAATGGGTAAATTGTATACCCTGTCGGTATAAGGGTTCTTTTATGTCGTGATACTCTTTGACGGACAATAGTTGAAAAGAAGAAAGAAAGGAAATGAAAAACATCAGTGGCACAATGTGCAAATACTTGTGATTTAGAGTGGAGGATGAGATCCTCAAAAAAATTTGTATAGCATGGAAATATTTTCTTTAAAAACCGAGCTGGAAGCAACGGTGAATATTGTATGAGGACAAGGTCCTGGTGATGAAAAGTTTGTGTTTAAAATTTTCCCTTTCTGGAAATAAAAATCTAGCATAATATCCTAAATTTGAGCCATGCCTGTTAGGATTATTTGACAATCCTTGCATAGTTTCTATTCATATTTAGCCATTTCTATTTTGTGACCGTTGAGTTCTATACTTTGAGATGAACACCAGGTCAGGATAAATATTACTCATTAATTCGGGAAAGTAATCATGAGGTTTCCATACCTCATTGTGAGTAAAGTGGGAGTTTTGGAATAAGATATTTGATAACAGGGTTAATTGACAATGTTGTAAATTAAGAACAACTATTATGGTCAGACTTCAGAGTCATGGATATATGCATACGTATGAGGTGTTCGTGCCTTATTTAGACTTGTTCGTTGTACTCTTCATTGTTTCCATATTGACCTACTCCTGCGGTCAGGAGGAGCATGTGCAGCATCTCAAAGTGACTTTGCAGACTTTGAAAGATAGCCAACTATATGCAAAATTTTCGAAGTGTGAATTTTGGCTAAGTTCAGTTGCATTCCTGGGTCATATTGTGACGGCAGCAGGTATTCAGGTTGATCTGAAGAAGATTGAGGCAGTCAAGAACTGGCCTAGACCGACATCAGCCACAGAGATTCGGAGTTTCTTGGGAATAGCGGGTTATTATCGGCGATTCGTGGATGGGTTTCAATCTAGTGCAACCCCATTGACTAGATTGAAACAGAAAGGTGTTCAATTTGAATGGTCATATGAATGTAAGGCGAGCTTTCAAAAGCTCAAAACAGCCTTGACCACAGCACCGGTATTGGTTTTACCCACAGGTACGGGATCTTATACTGTTTATTGTGATGCTTTCCGTATTGGGCTTGGTGCAGTGTTAATGCAGGATGGCAAGGTTATTGCCTATGCTTCCAGGCAGTTCAAGATTCTTAAAAAGCACTATCCAGTGCATGATTTAGAATTGGCGGCGATTATTCACGCATTGAAGATCTGGAGGCATTATTTGTATGGTGTAGCATGTGAAGTATACACCGATCATAAGAGTCTTCAGTATTTGTTTAAATAGAAAGAGTTGAATTTGAGGCAGAGAAGGTGGCTAGAATTGCTGAAAGATTATGATGTCACCATTTTATATCATCCGGGAAAAGCAAACGTGGCGGCCGACGCTTTGAGTAGGAAGTCAGCCAGTTGTCACGACCCTAGTTCACCAATTGTGAACATGTCGTGATGGCACCCAGTCCCCACGACTAGGTAAGCCTAACACGTTGCGGAATCTATAAGTTATAAATACTTAAATAAGAAACAGCGGAAAATAACATAAAAGATATGTAATCCGTGCCGCTTGGCACATACATCCGTCACACAATAAATAAAACACTACCAAGATCCGGAACCCCACGGTAACACGGACTAAAAGAGAAATACAACTGTGGCTCTATGTGTAAAGAGTATCTAACAACGAAATGAAGAAAAATGTCAACTAGTAATACTAGAATAGAAGGGAAGCCTCCGGATCCGCGGACGTAGCGGATCATACCTCGAAGTCTCCCAGAAAGCTGCAGAATCACCTAGTACGAGCCTGCTCTGATGTACCTGGATCTGCACAACAAAAGTGTGCAGAAGAGTAGCATGAGTACACCACGGCGGTACTCGGTAAGTGCCAAGCCTAACCTCGATGGAGTAGTGACGAGGAAGGTCAGGGCCCTACTGAGAAACAATAATAATATGATGATAACAAAATAAACAGTTTAACAGATAATAACAATAATTTCCGAAATAACAACATTACGATGATTACTACAACTGTCTACAATCAAGCTAACAACAAATAACCAACTCAAATAAACGAATCCGGGATCTGTGGGAATTGAACCCACAGTCCCATTCTCAGTACCTCTGGGTCTCCGGGAATCGAACCCGCAGCCCATGTCTCAATAATATCTCAATAACTCAGGATCTCCGGGAATCGAACCCGCAGTCCCTACCAATAATCTCAGGATCTCGGGAATCGAACCCGTAGTCCACATTTCAATAATCTCAGGATCTCGGGAATCGAACCCGTAGTCCACATTTCAATAATCTCAGGATCTCGGGAATCGAACCCGTAGTCCACATTTCAATAATCTCAGGATCTCGGGAATCGAACCCGTAGTCCACATTTCAATAATCTCGGGATCTCGGGAATCGAACCCGTAGTCCATATTTCAATAATCTCGGGATCTCGGGAATCGAACCCGTAGTCCACATTTCAATAATCTCAGGATCTCGGGAATCGAACCCGTAGTCCACATTTCAATAATCTCAGGATCTCGGGAATTGAACCCGTAGTCCATAACCACAGCAAGTAAAGAAATACACAGAGAGAAGTATAATATGCCTAATGATAACTTCGCCGATGAACAGCGCCAGCGATTACCAAGAAAACTCAAGTAAGTCAATTAAGCAACTAGACAGTTAGATTCTATCTAATCATGCTTTCCTAACTACTACCGGGTAGGAATATCGAATTTAACAGCTACAAACAGTAATATCACTCATTGAACATTTTGAGTAAAGTATGCGTTCAACAACCAGCGCATGTACACGCCCGTCACCTCGCGTACAAGGCATTTAAAGTATCACAATAATATCCTAGGGGTGAAAGTCCCCCACACGAAGTTAGACAAGCCACTTACCTCAATTCCGGTACAAAACCGCTAAGTAATAACCCACTTGCCACGAATGTCGGCTTCCACAAGTGTAGAATCTGATAAAAATCAATAGAACCACATCAAAATAGGCCAATTGAGCATTACCCAATCAAATTAACTCAAAATTCACCAAAACCCACAAGTTGCCAAAACCCGACTTTCAGTACGCTTATCGAAAAATCACGACAATTATATATTCGGGTTCCTTATCTCAATACGAGTCCGTGCATAAAAACATTTATCGAAATCGGACTCCGTTAGCCCATTCAAATCAAAGGTTTTCTAAAGGTTTTGGTCTAGGGTGAAAACCCCCATTAATTACCCCAAATTCCTCCATTTTCATGAAAAACTTGCGTAATATTATCAACAACAATCATAATTGGAGTCCATAATTGATTACCTGAAGAAACCCCTTGAATCTCCCTTCAAAATCGCCCAAATCGCCCCTTAAGCCGAGTCCTCAAAGTTTGGAAATGTTTCTGAAATTTCTAACTTCTGATATAATTAACTCTCTGCGATTTCCGCTTCTGCGGACGAAATTCCGCTTCTGCGGATCCGCTTCCGCGACATTTTGTCGCTTCTGCGAAGCCCAGGCCTGGCTGGCCCAATCCGCTTCTGCGAGAAGAGGACCGCTTCCGCGCGTCCGCTTCCGCGATTGGCCAACCGCTCATGCGAGCATTCCCGCTTCTGCGATCAGTGGTCCGCTTCTGCGGACTCGCTTAAGCGGATTTCCCCTCCGCTCCTGCGGTTCTCACTCCCCGACCCAAGGTCGCTTCTGCGACGAGTCTTCCGCACCCGCGACTCCGCCTCAGCGGAAAGGGATCCGCCTCTGCGAACCCAGGCGCTCCTGCGCCCCAAGTTCCGCTCCTGCGGGCTCGCCTCTGCGGTCCCATTTCCGCAGGGGCGAAAATGACAGAACAGAAGGCCCAACCTACAATTTTCCATGTTTTCCTTCCGTTTAACCATCCGAAACCACCCCGAGGCCCCGGGACCTCATCCAAACACACCAACACATCCTAATACCTTATTCGAACTTGTTCCAAATCCTTAAAACGCGTCTAACAACATCAAAACCCATAATTCACATCGAATTCAAGCCTAAATTTCTTAAAACTTTCCGAATTGCACATTCGATCTAAAACCCGACCAAACGACGTCCGAATGACCTGAAAATTTGCGGACATATCCAAAATCACATAACGAAGCTACAGAAATTGTCGGAATTCCATTCGACCCTCGGATCAAAATCTCACCTATCGTTCGGATTCGCCAAAATTTCAACCTTCGGCATTTCAAGCCTAATTGAGCTACGGACCTCCAAAATACATTCCGAACGCGCTCCCTACCCCGAAATCACCTAACGGAGCTAATGGAATCATCGGATTTCCGTTCCGAGATCGTCTTAACACTATTCCGGCTACTGACCGTTTTCTAGCTTCAAAGCTCTTATTTAGGGACTAAGTGTCCCAAAATGCTCAAATTTTCAGAACCGACTCTCCCGGCAACTCACAATAGGAGAAATGAACTTAGGGGAACAGTTAAATTAGGGATTGGGGCGTAATTTTCTAAAACGACCGGTCGGGTCGTTACATCTTCCCACACTTAAAGATTCGTTCGTCCTCGAACGAGCATAGAAAACATACTTGGAGTAGTGAAAAGATGAGGGTACTGGCTGCGCATATCTTGCTCGGTCTCCCAAGTCGCCTCCTCGACCGGCTGGCCCCGCCACTGAACCTTTACCGAAGCGATGTTCTTTGACCTTAGCTTTTTTGACTTGCCTGTCTAGAATGGCTACTGGCTCCTCAACATAAGACAGATCCTTGTCTAGCTGAACGGATGTGAAATCCAACACATGCGACGGGTCACCATGGTATCTCCGGAGCATGGAGACATGAAATACGGGGTGAACTCCGGCTAGGCTGGGAGGTAAGGCCAACTCATAAGCAACCTCCCCAACACGCCTCAAAATCTCAAAAGGGCCAATAAATCTAGGACTCAGCTTCCCTTTCTTCCCAAACCTCATAACGCCCTTCATGGGCGAGACGCGAAGCAGAACCCGCTCACCAACCATAAAAGCCACATCGCGAACCTTTTTGTCCGCATAACTCTTCTGTCTGGACTGGGCCGCACGAAGTCTGTCCTGAATCACCTTGACCTTGTCCATAGCCTCCTGAACCATATCAGTACCTAGCAACCTGGCCTCGCCCGGCTCAAACCAACCCACGGGAGACCTGCACCTCCTACCATATAGGGCCTCGTACGGTGGCATCTGAATACTAGACTGGTAGCTGTTGTTATAAGCAAACTCCGCCAGTGGCAAGAAGTGATCCCATGAACCTCCAAACTCAATCACGCACGCACGGAGCATATCCTCCAAAATCCGAATAGTGCGCTCGGACTGCCCATCAGTCTGGGGGTGAAATGCTGTGCTCAGCTCCACCCGAGTACCTAACTCCTACTGTACGGCTCTCCAGAACCGTGAAGTGAACTGAGTGCCTCTATCTGAAATGATGGAAACTGGAATACCATGCAGCCGAACTATCTCCTTGATATAGATCTCCGCCGGTCGCTCCGATGAATAAGTAGTGCTCACCGGTATAAAATGGGCGGACTTGGTCAGCCGATCCACAATAACCCAAATGGAATCAAACTTCCTAACGATCCGTGGAAGTCCAGATACAAAGTCCATGGTGATGCGCTCCCATTTCCACTCTGGAATCTCAATCCGCTGCATCAATCCACCCGGGCGCTGATGCTCATACTTCACCTGCTGGCGGTTGAGGCATCTAGAAACATAATCAACTATATCCCTCTTCATCCGCCTCCACCAGTAATGCTGTCTCAAGTCTTGATACATCTTCGCGGCACCCGAATGGATGGAATACCGCGAACTATGGGCCTCTGCTAGAATCAGCTCTCGAAGATCATCTACATTGGGCACACAGGATACGCCCCTGCATCCTCATGACTCCATCATCTCCGATGGTAACATCTCGAGCATCACCACGCCGAACTCTATCCTGAAGGACAAGCAAATGAGGGTCGTCGAACTGACGCTCCCTGATGCGGTCAAATAGAGAAGACCGAGAAACCACACAAGCTAGAACCCGGCTGGGCTCCGAAAGATCCAATCTAACAAACTGTCTGGCTAAAGCCTGAACATCCATCGCCATAGGCCTCTCCGAAGCTGGTAGATATGCTAAACTCCCCAAACTCTCTGCCCGACGACTCAAGGCATCGGCAACCACATTAGCCTTGCCCGGATGATAGAGAATAGTAATATCATAGTCCTTCAGTAGCTCCAACCATCTCCTCTGACGCATATTCAGGTCCTTCTGCTTAAGCAAGTGCTGCAAGCTCCGGTGATCGGTGTAGATCTCACAAGGAACCCCATATAAATAATGACGCCAAATTTTCAAGGCGTGAACAATGGCAGCTAGCTCCAAATCATGAACATGGTAATTCTTCTCATGCACCTTCAGCTGTCTCGACGCGTAGGCAATCACCCTACCGTCCCGCATCAATACCGCACCGAGTCCAACTCGTGAGGCATCACAATATACGGTATAGGACCCCGTACCTGTAGGCAACATCAATATAGGGGCCGAAGTCAAAGCTGTCTTGAGCTTCTGAAAGCTCGCCTCACACTCGTCCGTCCACTGAAAAGGGGCACCCTTTTGGGTCAATCTAGTCATAGGTGCTGCAATCGAAGAGAACCCCTCTACGAAACGACGGTAATAGTGCGCCAAACCAAGGAAACTGCGAATCTCAGTAGCGGAGGAGGGTCTGGGCCAACTCTGCACGGCCTCCACCTTCCTCGGATCCACTCGAATACCATCACTCGACACCACGTGGCCCAAAAATGCCACTAAACTCAACCAGAATTCACATTTGGAGAACTTGGCATAAAGCTGCTTCTCCCTCAGGATCTGAAGCACTATCCTCAAATGCTGCTCGTGCTCTTCCCGGCTCCGAGAATATACTAGAATATCATCAATGAAGACAATCACGAACGAGTCCGGATAAGGCCTGAACACACTGTGCATCAAATGCATAAAGGCTGCTGGGGCATTAGTCAGCCCAAAAGACATCACGAGGAACTCATAGTGACCATACCGGGTCCTGAAGGCAGTCTTCGGGATATCTGGCTCCCGAATCTTTAGCTGGTGATACCCAGAGCGCAAATCAATCTTAGAAAACACATGTGCGCCCTGTAGCTGGTCAAATAAATCATCAATACGGGGCAAAGGATACCGGTTCTTCACTGTAACCTTGTTCAGCTGACGATAGTCAATACACATACGCATAGAACCGTCCTTTTTCTTCACAAACAATACAGGAGCACCCCAAGGTGAAACACTGGGTCGAATAAAACCCTTGCCCAATAACTCCTGTAACTGATCCTTCAACTCCTTTAACTCGGGAGGAGCCATACGGTACGGTGGAATAGAAATGGGCTGAGTGCCCGGCAACAAGTCAATAGCAAAGTCAATATCTCTGTCGGGCGGCATGCCCGGAAGATCAGCTGGAAATACATCAGCAAAGTCACGTACCACATGAACAGAATCAATAGAGGGAGGGTCAATACTGACGTCCCGCACATAGGCTAGATAAGCAGCACACCCCTTCTCAACCATACGCTGAGCTCCGAGAAAAGAAATAACACGGCTAGGGGTGTGATCTAGAGTACCACTCCACTCAATACGTGGAATGCCTGGCATAGCCAGCGTCACGGTCTTGGCGTGACAATCAAGAATAGCATAATGGGGCGACAACCAGTCCATGCCCAGAATAATATCAAAATCGACCATCCCAAGCAGCAATAGATCCGCTCTGGTCTCAAAATCACAAATGGTAACCAAACACGACCGATATACGCGGTCCACTACCAAAGAATCACCCACCGGAGTGGAAACATAAATGGGGGCACTCAAAGAATCCCGAGGCACACCCGGATGAGAAGCAAAGTAAGAAGACACATATGAAAAAGTGGAACCAAGGTCGAATAGAACCGATGCCTCCCCGTGACTAACCATAATAATACCCGTGATAACGGAGTCAGATGAACAGCCGGAGCGCGATCATGAATAGCATAGAATCTGGCCTGTCCCCCCTCTCGAGGGCGGCCTCTGGAACCCTGACCCCCGCCCCTGGATGACTGGGCAGGTGGAGTGGCAGCTGGGGTTGGAATGATAGCCTGCTGGCCTTGAGAACCACGCGAATGCTGTGATGACTGATGAGGGGCTCCTCTCCTGCGCCTGGGGCACTCCCTAACCAGGTGGCGAGTATCCCCGCACTCAAAACAAGCTCTGGGAGGACGCGGTGGCTGTGACTGACCGGCCTCACCCCCACTAGTCTGACCCCTGGACGGACCCCGCGCAGGAGGTGCACTGGAAACTGGGGGAGCATAATAAGGCTCCTGAGATGCTGGAAGGCCTGGAGTACTACCGGCTGCGGGCAATGCCGAGTGAATTGGTCGACCGGAATAACCTCTGCCAAAACGACCGGCTGATGAAGTACGGGCACCAGAGAAATGACCCGACTCACGAGACCTCTTGGCCTCTCTCTCCCTCCGCTCTCTAGGGAGCATACTCTCGATCCTCTTGGCAATGCTAACTGCCTGCTGATAAGATATATCTGTCTCAAGCTCTCTGGCCATGCCGGATCGGATAGGCGGAACAAGGCCCTCAATAAATCTCCGCACTCGCTCCCGAACCGTGGCTACCAAAGCCGGTGCATGCCTGGCTAGGCGGGTGAAACCGATAGCATACTCCGATACTGACATGGAGCCCTGTCGCAACCGCTCAAACTCCGAGCGCGAAGAATCCCTAAGGCTCTGGGGAACAAACTCCCTCAAAAATAGATCTGAAAACTACGTCCAGGTCAATGAAGTAGACTCCTTCGGACTATCCAACTCATACGTGCGCCACCAATCATAAGCGGCCCCATAAAATTGAAAAGCAGTGAAGGAAACCCCGCTGGTCTCTACAATCCCCATAGTACGAAGAATACGATGACACTCCTCCAGAAAACCCAATGCATAATCTGAAGCCAAACCACTAAACACTGGAGGGTGATATTTCTTGAACCTCTCCAATCTACGCTGCTCGTCCTCAGAGGCAGCTGGTCCACCTCCGGGCTGTGCCGGGGCAGCAGGAGGCATAACCAAAACATCTGGAACCTGCCCCACCGGCACACGCTGCTCCGGTGTAACGGCTGCGGGAGTCTGGGCCCCTCCCCCGGCCTGAGATGTAGCTGCGACGAGAGGAAGCAATCCTGCCTGAGCTAAAGTGGTATACATACTCATGAACTGAGCCAGGGTCTCCTGTAGTGCTGGAGTAGTAGCAGCTGTAGTCGGTGTACCAGGTGCCTGCGCTCCAACCTGGTCTACCTGTGGCACCTCAGCTGCAGCGCGCGCGGGTGTTGTAGCTGCACCTCGGGCGCGTCCTCGTCCTCTACCTCGGCCCCGGCCTCTGACGGCGGCAACAGGGGGCGCGGGTACCTGATCATCGCGAGTAGATCGTGTCCTCACCATCTGTGAGAGAATAGAAAGCAGTAGTTTAGATTTTTGATGCCAAAAATGTCGCACGACAAGGAATCCAAAAGAAATGAAGAGTTTCCTAAACGGTTACATAGCCCCTCGTAGATAAATACAGACGTCTCCGTATCGATCAGCGAGACTCTAAGTAACCGGTCTGTGTCCCGTGACTCCTATGAACCTAGAGCTCTGATACCAACTTGTCACGACCCTAGTTCACCAATTGTGAACATGTCGTGATGGCACCCAGTCCCCACGACTAGGTAAGCCTAACACGTTGCGGAATCTATAAGTTATAAATACTTAAATAAGAAACAACGGAAAATAACATAAAAGATATGTAATCCGTGCCGCTTGGCACATACATCCATCACACAATAAATAAAACACTACCAAGATCCGGAACCCCACGGTAACACAGACTAAAAGATAAATACAACTGTGGCTCTATGTGTAAAGAGTATCTAACAACGAAATGAAGAAAAATGTCAACTAGTAATACTAGAATAGAAGGGAAGCCTCCGGATCCGCGGACGTAGCGGATCATACCTCGAAGTCTCCCAGAAAGCTGCAGAATCACCTAGTACGAGCCTGCTCTGATGTACCTGGATCTGCACAACAAAAGTGTGCAGAAGAGTAGCATGAGTACACCACGGCGGTACTCGGTAAGTGCCAAGCCTAACCTCGATGGAGTAGTGACGAGGAAGGTCAGGGCCCTACTGAGAAACAATAATCATATGATGATAACAAAATAAACAGTTTAATAGATAATAACAATAATTTCCGAAATAACAACATTACGATGTTTACTGAAACTGTCTACAGTCGAGCTAATAACAAATAACCAACTCAAATAAACGAATCCAGGATCTGTGGGAATTGAACCCATAGTCCCATTCTCAGTACCTCTGGGTCTCCGGGAATCGAACCCGCAGCCCATGTCTCAATAATATCTCAATAACTCAGGATCTCCGGGAATCGAACCCGTAGTCCACATTTCAATAAATCTCAGGATCTCGGGAATCGAACCCGTAGTCCACATTTCAATAATCTCAGGATCTCGGGAATCGAACCCGTAGTCCACATTTCAATAATATCAGGATCTCGGGAATCGAACCCGTAGTCCACATTTCAATAATCTCAGGATCTCGGGAATCGAACCCGTAGTCCACATTTCAATAATCTTAGGATCTCGGGAATCGAACCCGTAGTCCATATTTCAATAATCTCAGGATCTCGGGAATCGAACCCGTAGTCCACATTTCAATAATCTCAGGATCTCGGGAATCGAACCCGTAGTCCACATTTCAATAATCTCAGGATCTCGGGAATCGAACCCGTAGTCCATAACCACAACAAGTAAAGGAATACACAGAGAGAAGTATAATATGCCTAATGATAACTTCGCCGATGAACGGCGCCAGCGATTACTAAGAAAACTCAAGTAAGTCAATTAAGCAACTAGACAGTTAGATTCTATCTAATCATGCTTTCCTAACTACTACCGGGTAGGAATATCGAATTTAACAGCTACAAACAGTAATATCACTCATTGAACATTTTGAGTAAAGTATGCGTTCAACAACCAGCGCATGTACACGCCCGTCACCTCGCGTACAAGGCATTTAAAGTATCACAATAATATCCTAGGGGTGAAAGTCCCCCACACGAAGTTAGACAAGCCACTTACCTCAATTCCGGTACAAAACCGCTAAGTAATAACCCTCTTGCCACGAATGTCGGCCTCCACAAGTGTAGAATCTGATAAAAATCAATAGAACCACATCAAAATAGGCCAATTGGTCATTACCCAATCAAATTAACTCAAAATTCACCAAAACCCACAAGTTGCCAAAACCCGACTTTCGGTACGCTTATCAAAAAATCACGACAATTATATATTCGGGTTCCTTATCTCAATACGAGTCCGTGCATAAAAAAATTTATCGAAATCGGACTCCGTTAGCCCATTCAAATCAAAGGTTTTCTAAAGGTTTTGGTCTAGGGTGAAAACCCCCATTAATTACCCCAAATTCCTCCATTTTCATGAAAAACTTGCATAATATTATCAACAACAATCATAATTGGAGTCCATAATTGATTACCTGAAGAAACCCCTTAAATCTCCCTTCAAAATCGCCCAAATCGCCCCTTAAGCCGAGCCCTCAAAGTTTGGAAATGTTTCTGAAATTTCTAACTTCTGATATAATTAACTCTCTGCGATTTCCGCTTCTGCGGACGAAATTCCGCTTCTGCGGATCCGCTTCCGCGACATTTTGTCGCTTCTGCGAAGCCCAGGCCTGGCTGGCCCAATCCGCTTCTGCGAGAAGAGGACCGCTTCCGCGCGTCCGCTTCCGCGATTGGCCAACCGCTCCTGCGAGCATTCCCGCTTCTGCGATCAGTGGTCCGCTTCTGCGGACTCGCTTTAGCGGATTTCCCCTCCGCTCCTGCGGTTCTCACTCCCCGACCCAAGGTCGCTTCTGCGACGAGTCTTCCGTACCCGCGACTCCGCCTCAGCGGAAGAGGATCCACCTCTGCGAACCCAGGCGCTCCTGCGCCCCAAGTTCCGCTCCTGCAGGCTCGCCTATGCGGTCCCATTTCCGCAGGGGCGAAAACAACAGAAGAGAAGGCCCAACCTGCAATTTTCCATGTTTTCCTTCCGTTTAACCATCCGAAACCACCCCGAGGCCCCCGGGACCTCATCCAAACACACCAACACATCCTAATACCTTATTCGAACTTGTTCCAATCCTTAAAATGCGTCTAACAACATCAAAACCCATAATTCACATCGAATTCAAGCCTAAATTTCTTAAAACTTTCCTAATTGCACATTCGATCTAAAACCCGACCAAACGACGTCCGAATGACCTGAAAATTTGCGGACATATCCAAAATCACATAACGAAGCTACAGAAATTGTCGGAATTCCATTCCGACCCTCAGATCAAAATCTCACCTATCGTTCGGATTCGCCAAAATTTCAACCTTCGGCATTTCAAGCCTAATTGAGCTACGGACCTCCAAAATACAATCCGAACGCGCTCCCTACCCCGAAATCACCTAACGGAGCTAATGGAACCATCGGATTTCTGTTCCGAGATCGTCTTAACACTGTTCCGGCTACGGACCGTTTTCTAGCTTCAAAGCTCTTATTTAGGGACTAAGTGTCCCAAAATGCTCAAAGTTTCAGAACCGACTCTCCCGGCAACCCACAATAGCAGAAATGAACTTAGGGGAACAGTTAAATTAGGGATTGGGGCGTAATTTTCCAAAACGACCGGTCGGGTCGTTACACCAGTATGGGCAGTCTTGCTTATTTTCCAGTCAATCAGAGGCCACTTGCTTTGGATGTTCAGTCCTTGGCCAACCGATTTGTGAGGTTAGATATTTCTGAGCCTAGTCGAGTACTAGCTTGCATGATCGCTCGCTCTCCATTATTGGAGCGTATCCGCGATCAACAATATAATGATTCTTATTTATGTGACCTTAGAGACACGGTTCAGCGAGGAGGTGCTAAACAGGTCACCTTAGATACTGGTGGGATCCTGAGGATGCAACGGCGCATTTGTGTGCCAAATGTTGATGGGCTTAGAGAATTGATTCTAGAAAAAGCTCACAGTTCGCGGTATTCTATTCATCCAGGCACAGTGAAAATGTATCAAGATTTGCGGCAACATTATTGGTGGCGTAGAATGAAAAAGGATATTGTGGCATATGTGGCATGGTGTCTTAATTGTCAGCAGGTTAAGTATGAACATCAGGAGACCTGGCGGTTTATTTCAGAGAATTGAACTTCCTGAATGGAAGTGGGAGCGAATCATGATGGATTTCGTTTCTAGACTTCCGATGACTCGGAAGAAGTTTGATGCTTGTTTGGGTGATTGTTGATAGGCTGACCAAGTCGGCTCATTTTGTTCCTATTGCCACTATCTATTCATCCGAGAGGTTAGCTGGGATTTATATCAGGGGAGATCGTTTGCCTTCATAGTGTGCCTATCTCTATTATTTCAGATCGAGGTGCACGGTTTACCTCACATTTCTGGAAGGCGGTTCAACGGGAGTTGGGCACGCAAGTTCGGCTAAGTACAGCCTTTCATCCCCAGACGGATGGTCGGTCCGAGAGGACTATTCAGGATATTGGAAGATATGCTTCGGGCGTGTGTTATTGATTTTGGAGGTTCATGGGATCAATTCCTGCCTTTGGCAGGAGTTTGCTTATAATAATAGTTATCAACCGAGCATCCAGATTGCTCCTTATGAAGCCTTGTATGGTAGGCGGTGTCGTTCTCCGGTT